>JAPQWV010003535.1:0-40207 GCA_027422505.1 Craterostigma plantagineum
AAAACATGTAAGATTGTCAGATTGATGAAAAAACTTGTCAAAAAGAGTGGACTTAAATTAAATTGTGAGACGGGCATATTGATTGTTATCTCAACACTGTAACTTACGGAATCTTGTTCTCGCAATCCCTTATTTAGGCATTATCAAGTGATATCTTCTTTGAGCTCATTATGACTCTCAAGATCAGGTGATTTAACAGAGGGAAGGTACCTGCTAGCTGGTGCGTCCGATGCCAGTGTTGCAATTTATGATATTCAACAAGCAACAGATTACGTTGGAGGCGGGCGGCTGATTGCAAAACACAAGTCAATATTTGCCATTACCAAGCAACACGAGCACAGTCATAAATATGCTGTTTCCTCAGCCGTTTGGTATCCAGTTGATACAGGGCTGATCAAACTGGTTCTCATGATCATCATGTAAATGTCTGGGATACGAATACCGGACAAGTGAGTGATCTTGCCTTGCTGAACCTACTTTAAATAAATAACATTTAGTATCATAGATACTACTGCTTGTTTTTCTAAATGGCTCTGTTGCTAGTGCAGGTGGTGATAAACTTTAAACTGCCTGGAAAGGTTTATAGAACTGCTATGTCTCCGTTAGCTCGAGCGCACATGTTAATTGCTACTGGTACTGAAGATGTACAAGTTCGACTGTGTGATATTGCTTCTGGTTCGTTTGCTCATACGTTGTCGGCCACCGCGGTATGAAACGAGAGTTTAACTTTTAACATTTGGGTTGGATTTATGATTTTCATTGATTAAACTCGTGACTTTACTCTTTTAAGTAGCTTGGTCCAATCTACTAGACTTAAATGAACATTCGCTTTATGTATGTTAGATGAGCTACATTTGCGCACTTGCATGGATCATTGTCGAAATTGGCGTAACTCGATTGACATAGTGAGCTCATTCAGTCAGATAATCAGAGGCGCAGAATAAACCTTCTAGGAATTTGTTATAGATTAAAATCATTGGTATGATTTAGCGTCCATTAGTTCACACATAATACTCTAACATCTGAGCTTGAGTTTTATATAGTGCATCTTGTTTTGTTCGTAGATGCTTCGGAACTTTTGTTGGTCAGAGGAAAGTAGTTTTGATGTAGAGTTGAATTGATGCAAATATTCTCAATTTAAGAGTCTCAAGTTTGGACTTATAATCTCATGTAAACTTGATTAGTTTTTTGTGTGCATCCACGACAGCCAAAATAGTAGCGTCCTTAGATATTCGTTGTTTATATTCAGGATGTTCCCTTGTCATTAACATGTCTTCAGTTGGTACATAATTATTGTATATTGAAAATGGACTATTAAGTATTATTCGGCATTCTCATCCTTTCCATGTTTATTTTGTCCTAAGCTGGTATTCCTCGAACTGTATATGTGAAATTATGTTACATAATTAGAGGATCATATCTATTATGTATATCTTTTAGATATTATCCTTGTAAGATATGACGCTACCACCTGGATATAAGAAGTGGAGCTTCTTCAAGAAACGATTTACAATTGACTTCATTATTTTCTGCCAAATTATGCTATCTAATAACCACATGTTCATTATTCAACTTCTTGTGATTGTCATGGCAGATGGTGTAATGTCATTGGAGTGGTCGACATCTAGTGAATGGATCTTAATCACTGGAGGATGTGATGGTGCTATACGTTTTTGGGACATCAGACGAGCTGGATGTTTTCGTGTTTTAGATCAGTCTCACACGCAGTTTGGGAGACGTCCGCCTCTCTTAATCTGCTCAGCAACAAATAAGGTAGCCATCGTATCTGCTCTGCTGTCGAGTTGATTTGGGATCTAGTATTTGCTTTCACCTAAAATACACGCAGTAGATATTGAAATTTTCGGCTGTTGCAAAAGAACCTGATTTTTCTGGAACTATTACGTGGTAAAGCCAACAGCCTACTGAGCCGATTTTATTTTGTGTTACCTCGAAATTATCTCGAGATTTTGCTGGTGGACTCAGTCGATGAGAGATCCTTTTGCTCCCATTTATTTTGGTTCAATCATACTAAGTTATCTATTTTTGCAAGTACTGTTTTTTCCATTCTGAACAAATAAATCACAGCTAATTAGCATTCTGCACACGTACACCTGGGCTTAGTTGGATGTGAGGGTGACATATACTTCTACCATTTTCGGTTGCTATATTGCAGAAACTATCATCTGCAGGCTCTAGTGGGAATTTCGAATGCCTCAGAGAGAATTAGCTGATGGAAATGCGTTAAAGCTTCAGTCAGCCTATCGACTATCTAGTCAAGTAAAAACATCAAAGCAGAGATTACATCCTGGAATGCTATCAAGTCAGAATCATGGTACAGCTCATTATGGCGCTGTAACTGGACTGAAGGTGACAGAGGATGGCATGTATCTTTCTTAGTGCAGGTCCGTGATTTTCTAGCTATAAAAAATCAATGCTGTCCGATGCTCTGAACTTCTCATCTCAATAACTCATTTACTTGATCTTGGTTATGGTTTGATATTTGGTCCGTTCTAGATTATTATTATATGATCACACGATAAGTTATTTAAGAACAATTATTCACTGCATGAGTATTTTCTACCCTTCTTCCTTTTTTATCGGTGTAATTGTGATCGACTGTTTATTATCTGATTAATCATGTATATTTCTACCCTTCTTCCTGTTAGCATGGATCTATATAGGTTGAACGGTTCTCACTCCCTGCTATACTTCTAGATAAAGCAGGATTTAAAATATTAATTTTGCTCAATAAATTATGTTATGCTTTTGAAATTTTCAGACTATCTTTACAGAACCAAAAGTTTTGAAAAGCACTGTTATAATTTCAATTTATGCTGATTAAGGTATCAGGAGTGAGTAGTTCCTGGTTTTAGAGTTGGATACCTTTTTCCGTTCAAGTTTGTGTTGCATTGCATCAGTGTTGTTAAATTCCGCCATGGCGGTATGGCGTAGCGGTTTTTGGCTGTCCGCTGTCCACCATAATCCGCCATATTCCCGCCACGCCATGGATATATGGCGGGATTTTGGCTTTCCGCCATACACCATTGCTAACACTGCATTGCGTCATGATTCCTGCTATGGAAGTATGGAATGTAGGTTTTTTCTTAATATTTCATTGAAGATGATTAAATGATGGGATATCTGGAATATGGATCCGCATGAATTTACTAGAATACTCTCACTTTAAAATTACAGATGATTTAGTTGGGTCTTGAATTGTTATTTAATTGGTCGTCAAATCAGAGTTGAAGTGTCCTTTGAATGGGAGTCTGAGTTTGGGTGCTCGAGTTTGGGTTGGTCGAGATACTAAATAATAGGCTGTAAAATATTAGTCGCTTTGGTGCAGCAAACCTCCGTTGATTAATCCCCTCTACTGATTTTTTTTTAAAAAAAATTGACTTATCCCGGACTGATTGTCAGGTTCTGATTCAAGGTTGAGGTTGTGGGATATATTATCTGGGTGCAATACGCTTGTGAACTTTGAAACTGCACGTCTACAGAACAGCAAGTCTATACAGCACTGCTGTCTACGCAAATACATCGTTTCATTTGTTCCAAAGCTGGGACTTCTAGTGGCCCAAGTAATAAGCGTTTTTTCTTGCCTCCTAACTGCTATGCTAAAGCTTGTGTCTCGTAAAATTGCATTGTTCCATGCATGGAGTTGTCAAAGTAAGTAAAAGGAATTCTTTTGCAGTACCTACTCAAATGTGCATGGTCAGGTATGTGTTTTGTCTTTTTTCATCTCCCAGGCTTTTGACATCTGGTCTGGACAAGCAAGCTGGACCCTTCGCGGCCACTATGAGAATGTAAATTGTTGTTGGTATAATGGGTTCGATCAGGTAATAGCGTATTCTGAATGTCTTTTAGAAAGTTGGGACTAAGCTTTACAACTATTAAGTTTGATAAGTGTCCCTTCTGTTACTTCAAAAATATCCGTTATGTTAGTACGTTAGTCTCTCCTTTTGATTTGTCATTATACTAACGACGTAATCTTCATATCTGCGTCCTCGATTTGTGGTTTGCGAGTAGTTATTCAAGTCAATAGTGCTTTGTTGCAGGAGTTGTACACTGGTGGCAGTGATCGGCAAATCCTTGTATGGTCTCCGTCCAAGCTCGTTTCTGCTGAAGTGGTAGGTTTAGTTTCAGTGCAGCTTACGTTTACAAATCTGAAAGCCATTATTACCTTTTAAGCTTAGCTTATGATGCAGGATGAACTGAGGAAAGGGCCTGTTGCTGCCAGTGATCAGGATAGCTGGAGTGAATGAATGAGGTTTTGTGGTGAAAATAAATTTAGGCTAAAATGTGATCATGTTAAATTAATGCTTCTACGAAATAACGAGAGTAAAGAATTGTAATTTTCAATAGTTTAGTGGCGAAAATAAAAACAATAATAATTAAAATTAGAAAAGTTAGTTTAGTTTTGCAACATTATTGAAAAATTAACTACATTTGCAATTTTTAGAACTTCACTAGTTTGCTATTATTCTTACTAGTATGATTGGGTGAAAGACTTGACAAACAGATGCTAAGCCATGAAAAATAAAAACAGAAACCGCGAATAGAGTTGGCGTCGAGGAACAATCCTCCATAACAGAGTAAACTGGCGTTTTGGAAGAAGCAGTTATATAAAGGAACACATGGCACAACAGTTCTGTATAATCCTACCCTATCATATTCTATCCTAGGATCCGATCAAAAGAGCGACTAAAATGAGTACCATCATGCAAAATTTTCGGCACGTAACACAATTTCTAGCATTCCCATATGTTACAACCTCAACCAGCTAGAGACTATGTTCCAAAAATATGCCTGTGAACAGGCTGGGTATCAAAAGTGTCAACTACTTGCATCCATGGCCTGTCTACGACCAAAACCGAATTTTCAGAAAGATGTTCAACAAATAAAAACATGATCCGTGAACGAACAAAATTCGAAGTTCTTTCGTCCAACCCATTTAGTTTCCAACCGATGCATTTTGCGCTTCAGTATGCCATTGCTGTGTAGCTTCTTTGTGAAGCTCTGAGTATTCTTTCCCAACTCACCATCATCTCTATCAAAAGGAGGAAGTCAAGTCAATCATACACATCGCCCTGGAAATATAACAAGATGTCATTCTGGATAGAGAAATAAAAATGTTGAGCAACAGGTTATAAGCTTTAGACAAGTGGGAAACTAAAAGGAATGAGCACGCATTTCCTTGTCCATGGCTAACTTTGACAAAAACTTCCACCATGATGCAGGTTTATTCATTAAAATAAGCATCATAATACGGAAAGTTTCAGTATAGCCTTTTATACAGACAAATAAACAAGCCAACTACGTCCATCAATGCCTATGCAAGTATTAGTATTGTGTTTTATGCAGACATATAAACAGGCCAAGTGGCCAACTATGTCCCTCGTATTCAGGCAAACCCGAATGTTCCCCAGATATAAACATAACAAACCAAGGCTATTCCCTAGGCGACTCATTTGGTTTACCTGGGACTGTAGACGATAACAGAAGAGGAACTGGAGGATGGCTGGAAGGAGAGACCGATCACTTCTCCCGGAAACTCCTGATACTTTTTGGGCAAAGAAAAGGTATTCTTCATAGACCATTCACCCAACTGTTTGGCCTCCACATCCAGAGCATAAACCTGATTCGAAGATGTGGAGACAATAAGAATGTTGCTGTTCCATGGGGTTAAAACCACCAGCAGTAACTGAGGCCCCATCCAATTGAGAGAAACCAATGTTGCCTGTCAGCACAGTTACACATGAAGTTTTCAGAGAACCAGAAAACAATTTGAACTTCGAGTACAGGTTCAAACCACCATATGCAAACAACTCAATTCGAGCACGTTTACTTTGCAGTCAATCATGTTAGTAAAACAAATAAGAACGTACATGCAAGCGGATAGAGTTATTCAAAACTGCTGATGTAAGGGGTACATAGGCAAGGTAAAACATATAGTCCAGTGGCAACCAGGAGCTACTTAGAATGAATTTTCTTTGGTAAATTAGAATGAACAAATAATGAAAAAACCAAGAGCTTTGCTTGTCGAGACTCGAGAGTTACTAGTTTTGTCTCATTAGTCGTTATGCACCTAAAATGCTTAAAGATATGGAATGAAACATGCCTTTGTGTTCCGTAATATAATACTTGTAAAGCATAAAGAATTGCCAAAAAAGCATAAATCGACCACAATAATCCAAGTAAATCCTATTCCAAATCTCCAAAGCAGTACCTTAATGTTTCGAGATTAAAGAAATACAAATCTCCAAAGCAGTTTACAGCAGCTAACCACTGGCCATCATTACTAGTGAACATTTTCGTGATTGGAAGTTCGTGAGGTGGCAATTTCTCGCGGCCATCTGCACGACAAGGAGTGAAAGCATGGATTAACTCAGCACTTCCCACATCAACCACCTGCATCAGCGTAACAGTATTAAATTTTCATTTCAATAAAACCACAAACTATATGCTGCACTCTACGTATATGCGATAGGCGTGAAATTCCAATAGTTTCCAGATATGGAATGCATGTACTTGGTTCAATAAAGAAAACGTATTCCAAGCTAGCTTATTCATGTCAGTGTATTATATTTATTACTCGCCACAAAATATACTCGGCAAAACAAGTAATCATTCAGAAACACAAAGAGAAAAAGTTGAAAGATCACAGACTCAGACCCACAAGAATGTGCACGAGTTTTCAGATGAGTGTTCTCGAATGGTCAACTAGCTGTTCAACAGAAATCTTGCAGAACTAGTTAGGCTATAAAGAATGTAAAAGGTTTGGTAGGTAACAATCATGCGGCTATTTACCAGCACAAGAGTTGTTGGTGTAATATCATCCTAGTAAAAAGGAAAATATTCATATATACATTGATGATGTTGTTGAGCTAAGTTAAGGGTTTATCATCAGAACAGATGTGGGGATCTCTTTGTAAAGTTGATGCACATTAATCTCAAATAATCTAAAAATCTAGAAAGGCCACGGAAACATGAGAGTATACATGAGTGTATGCAGTCAATAAGAAAAGTGAATAACAATGACAAAAAAAGAACGTACAGATATTTTTTTGTCTTGTCCGGCTAATAGCAATCGTGAGGAATCTGAAGTAAAAACCATGCAGTGGGCAACAGGTAATTCCCTAGGAAGCTGCCTTTTATTCACACTCCATGACCTCTTGCCTGGTCTGCTTTCTTCCAACTTAAAAACTTGGGTTTCATGTGGTCAGAGTAGGCAAATAATGTGCCTGATGAAGAAATTGTACTGCACGTGATCTTCTGTGAATCTTTACATTTAACCCGTGCCACTAAATTTCTGGTCGCAAGCCCACTACTAGATGTATCATATACTTTATTATTTTTTAAGCAAAGCGATATATATCTATCGAATGAGCATTCTGAATCAAAAGAATAGGAGTATCAAACAAGGCTGTTTTTCGCACAAGTTGCATCGGTGTTCTCTGTGGTGCAGGGCATATATCATGGGGAGAGAACTTCGTGAACTCCTTCACAGAATATGCAAAAAGCTTGGTATCATCACCAGCAGATATAAGCATCGGCACGCCTATATGAGCCCATTTACGGTAACTGTGTTGCAGAGGCTTTTCCCGACCGCGTAACCTCTTATACGGTTCATGTGAAGGCAGATCTTGAGATGAAAACAGGATGTAAATAACGGTTTAAATTCTTTAAAATTAGACAAGAGAAGGAAAGGACGACGAAAGAAATAACAGTCAGACCATAAGCCATGCTAAAGAAATCAGAACCATAAATTGAAAACCACCTTCATGACTGATGGGAACTGCGACAGACAAAGCTTTCACATCATGTGTATGAGCTCTGACATGGCCGATGTAGACCCATTTCCTTGTCGCTTCAGGGCTAAACTCTCCATCACCAGAGCCAATTGAATCACTGGAAAGTTTATATAGTACAACCTAAAATGGCATCATTAGAAAGTTTACAAAAAATGAATCAGCTAAATGTAATACTCCCTCCGTCCCAAACCATTTTATACATATTTACTATATCGGGCGTCCACATCTTTTGTACATTTCCTTATTTAGCAAAAAACTATCACAAACAATCAACATAATAATATTAAATATTCTTAAAAGATGTGTCAAAATATACACTTTTTTACCTTTTAATTGTACTATATTAAAATATTCAGTTTCTTAATTCTCGTGCCAACTCCAAATGTCCATAAACATTTCGGATAGAGAGAGTACAATATACAGCATACCGGTATGAATAATGAATTAGTACAGAAGATACTGAAAACAGTTTTGAGGAAAGAAATAGTTAATCCAAACTACAAATATTCGAGACATTCATATTTCATGCACAATTTCATGCTACTTAAATTCACTCTGATTAGGAATAAAATGATTGAAGCCAAAATCAAACAACATAAAATAAGAAAATATGAATTCAAACAACTACCTGACCATCAGAACCAGCAGAAAAAAAACTTGGTTTTGACTAGGAGATACTGCTAATGCGTTTACATCACCCTTGTGATACGAATATTCCTGCAAAAGAGTTCCAAATTGACCATCCCAGAACCGAACACTCCCAGAACTATCACCAGTGACGACGGTCCCACAGCTGAAACCAACAAGGAGCGTTAATTAGAAATACATGATAGGAAATTATGATGAGAACAGCATTAATCCTTCACAAAAATGATCCCAATCAAACAAAAATGTACACCAGATACAACTCCAACCTCAAACATGCAATGACCATAAGCATATATCACTTCTATATCCAATGCCTCCATTTCCTACATTTGCTCTGTAAATTTCGTGCGCCGATTTTGCATCCCAACACCGTAGGAACCTAATTAAAAAGATAGGAATAAAAGAAACCAATCAATAAAATTATAAGCATGCGCATATGATGTATCTCCACGTAAACGCTGAGAAATGCCATAAAATTGAAGAATTAACTTTACTTGATTTTATTAATGCTAAATTTAAGCGACATCATACACGTCACTGCTGCCCGAATATATATAGAATCAGAACTCCAGACAACACTCCTAACATACGTCCTACACATAACCAATAAAAGGGCCAATGATACCCTTTTGATGCAGTGTAAATAAAGTTCCATAACTATAAAGAGAAGCTTCCTCACCATTAACCCGTGGTAATGTTCTACAGTAAGTTAGTTTATCTGCATCAGAGACATAGTATATCCGAACACAGCCATCATCACAAGCTAAAGCAAGTCGAGTAATAATATCATTCATCCCGTCAAGCTCATTAATGTCATTGTCCCCGTTATCACATTCACTCTCACAGTCAACTTCTTTTGTGCTAATAACAATTGAAGAACTAGCATGTCCATTCTCAGGCAAGTCGATTGGTTGCTTGGTGTCCGTCCCCAGATCATCACATGGTTCTGCAGCAAGTTTCCATATGGAAATGCCAATAGAATCCAAAACTCTCTACATAAAAAAAATCAATATTGCAGTCAGAAGAAAACCAACCTTTCACGATAATCGACTATTTATCCATTCACAGCAATGTTGCACAAATGTATCAGTTTCAGTTGGCAACAAATTGATCATATTTTGTTAGTCAGTTACAAAACATAGCAGCAATTATGTCAAACTCAGATATTCGCTACCAGCAGCCAGACCAAGAGACTTAAAACATGACGGCCATCAAACTCCAATTTCTATAAAATGCACTTTCAGCTAAACAAAATGAGCACCACACCAAACAATACCATCCAGAAACAGGAGGCCACTGAAATGCTAAATAGCTGTAACATACAATAGCATGCATAAAGACAAAAATGGAAGGTTGTTCATAGTTTGTGGGTTAACCTTTTGTTTCAAATTGAAGAAGTCCCACTCTGAAATCGACCCATCAATGCTAGATGAAAACAATCGACCCAACACCTCACCTTTCGTCCCCAACTGACACCACACCAAGGAAGACACCCTCGAACCGGGATCTCCATGTATTGTCTATACCATGTTATAATTATATTATTATTATTATTATATATGTGCAGGTATTGACAACCAAGAAACGAAAAACCCAAAAATTCTATAGCATATTAACTGAAAAGGTGGCTCCACTTACAAGCAGACAGTGCCAACCGACGGAGCCTGGAGAAACGAGCCAAATTTCGACCGAGCCGTCGGCGCGAGCCGCAGCAACCCGGGATCCGTCGGCGCTGGTGGCTAGAGCTAGGACGGCTGATGGGTGCCAGTCTACTGAGCTAATTTTGTGTACTTCAAACATCCCTGTTTGTTAAATTCTAGCCAATGTGTATCGCGCAGTGTTGTAAAAAAACGCGGCCTAGGCGGCCGCCTAGTCGCTGCTCGGGCCTGGACCGCAAAGAAAACCCCAAATCGGGTATTCTATGCGGTGTCGCCGATTAGTCGACGCCTAATACCATTTTCCAGCAGTAATGAAAAAAAAAATTAGACAAGCTAACCCACCTCAAATCAAAACACAGCCACTATGGGTTCGCCGCCGCGTCGGAGATAAGGCAGTGCGTTTCGTGATCTGTCCTTCACGGCCGATATCCGAATGGATTAAGGAGCTGCGCACGTTGGTATGGAATGGATTGAGCGGTGGTATTGAGATGAGAGAGATGGACAAAATTAAAACCCTAAATTATTTATGTTGGACTCATCTAATGTTAATGGACATATTTAACTTCGTTGAACCTTATAAAAATATGTAAGTCGAACAAATGTAACTAATAATGTTGGGCCTTATTTAATATTGTTTTTAGATTAATAATGTTGATGTATGTGAGTAATTGGCGAATTTCCTAACGTCTAATTTCCGCCTAGATAGCATAGCCCCTCGGGAACCCCACTAGCGCCTACCGAATTTTACAACATTGGTATCACGAAATGGGTGGAGAAGCAGAATGTACTCGCGCATATGTGAGAGTTTACGTTCGGACGATTTTGTCGTTGAGTTTAGGGTGCGTTTGGTCCGCAGAATCTGATGCGGAAAAGAAAAGACATGTGTGGTCATACGCATTAAGTCATTGTAAATTACGCTTCACATGTCGTACCATTCCATTTTTTCTTTTATTTTCCACGTCGAAATCCGTAAACCAAACGGATCCTTTTATGAATTGGGTTGGGCGTATATGATTTCGGCCTTTGGGCCTTCAACTATAAGCTAAAAGGTCATATAGCAAATCACAAGGCCTTAACTGAGCATTCCAAAGCAGGCCCTCTGCAAGGATAATCAATCAGAAAAAATACATCATCCAACAATAGTGGTAATTTGCCCAACTTTATTATGTAAGTTGTAGTAATTCGTTGTACATATATATCACCAAACATAGTCCATGACGACAATCACACTTACTGCTTGCTGCAATTCGTACGATTCTCGATGTACGTAATTGGGAAAATCCATATAAAGCAATTAAGCAGCTCAAACATTTAATTAATCGGAAAAGGACTAATAGCTTTATATTATTATTTCTGTCTAAGGTAGTATTTTAATCTATACAGCAACTACTACTATATAATATTTCTCGAACAACCTTAAACATATATACTCATTACCATCTGGACAGGGATGCATATATATAAAACATTCAAGCTTACTTTCTTCCGCGTGCCTCTTGCAAAAAGTAGAGGCATGGCCCAGTACATTAATTTGTATTTAAGGTCTGAAATTTTATCCAAAGAGGATTATCTCAAAGACAGCAGAGATTAATTATATGTCTCCTGCAAAGGTTGTTCACTCAAAACTTACTCTTTCTTCGTTACTTCGATAACTTGCCCGCAACTACTCTTCAACCAATATATTTTTGGTGTTTATTTTTTTGCATTATGGGGAAAATATGAGGCTATATTGATCTTGCAATGCAACAGATACTATACGAAACATATATTGTCAGGATTCAAACTACGTGTGTATTATTGAAAAGGACAAATTAATCTACCACATTCACGCAATTAATATAAATCATATCAGAGAAAAGATATTGTGTATAGTGAGTATAGTGAACTATTGGTAATCACTTGTGATGAATGGTGCTATATTAGTGACGCATGCATGAAGTAAATTAAGAGCTGTAGTAGTTTCAATTTTATGTGCGTCATATATAATATAGTGCTACTAGCCCTCGTTCGTGTATGTATATATATATATATATATAGCCTTTGAAGAGAAAAAGCCAGCAAACCAAATTAAAATCGATGGATGATCCAGCGGCAGGGAGCATGTTCATCCCTAACAAAAGACGGTTTCTTGAAACGTATCCATCAGAATGATATGAGCTCAAGCATTTTGACTTTTTCCAAAAAAACTTCTGAGCGCTAGTTCGGATGATCATCAGAAGCTTTCAAACTCGATAGGCACGACGATGCAGCTGGGCCAACAACAACTAGATTGAAAAACCCTAGCCATCACGACGACCACCTGGGCGATGGGTCGTCGTCGACGATTCTGCAAATTGGTCTGCCAACTCCACCGCAGACAAAAAAGGTTCTGGAAACGACGACGCCGACCCGAGAAGAAAGAAACACGATCAGTTATTACTGACTCAACTTACATTACTCCATCAGCCAACACCGCAGGCCAGTACTGGATACCGACGGCTGCACAGATCATGGTGGTTCACTAATTTTTCTTGCCACGTTTGCAGAAAGACCTTTAATCGGTACAACAATCTCCAGGTATATGAAATATGCAGTACATGTCAATAATGTCCTTTCAAAGGGCAATCCGAATAGTCCTAATAATAGACATAAGCTGCAATTATATAGATGCACATGTGGGGCCATGGTTCGCAATTCCGACGAGGCTCGGATTCGTTGAAGGGAAGGTATCACGAGCCCGTCGGGTCATGTTGGGGATTCCCTGCTACTGCTGCGAGAAGGCTGCAAGAACAACATAAACCACCCGAGAGCCAAACAGCTCAAAGACTTCAGGACGCTGCGGACTCATTACAAGAGAAAGCACGGGACGAAGCGCTTTTCTTGCAGGAAATGCGGCAAGTGCTTGGCCGTCAAAGGGGACTGGCGAACCCACGAGAAAAACTGCGGCAAGCGCTGGCTATGTGCGTGCGGTCGGATTTCAAGCACAAGAGATCCCTCAAAGACCACATTGCAGCTTTCGGTTCTGCAGGCCACGGCGCAACCACTCCTCGACATTTGATCAATTTCCGGCCTTTGATAGCAGTCGTTATGGATCAGTAATCTCTACTATATCATATGCGTGTCGTCCATTTTCAGTACTATTTAGATTCAAATTTGCATTGGCTGTGTATTTTATTCTGATCTTATTGATGACATGCAAATGCATATATGCATCATTATGGACGTAGAAGATTTCGAGCATGGGTACAGTCCATATGCACAAAAACAAACTAAGTGTGTGCGTGTGATACACCATGCATTCTTTTTATGGGTAGAGTAATTAGCAGATGTTTGATCATGTCATCATTATGGACGTATGTAAACAACATAACAGCTAGCTCCATCGTTCTAATATGCATATATACAAGTAGTAATTATAGTCGATCAAAATTTGTCTCTCGATGACGGTGTGATATTCATTCTTCAATCAAACAAATGAATGACTCATCACGCTGAACAAACGAAGAGTAATACGGTGTGTAGGGATTTCATCGACCACTCTAGCTCAGAGCCATAACCTTTGTGGGCTTTCCAGGAACAAGATTGGCATTGAGGGTGGAAAATAGCAGATCAGTGGTATGTGTGGTGACTGTGTGCCTTTCCACTCATGGTTCGCCGTCGCGGATGCGGACGACGATGCGGACACGAGCGATACGGATACGTTGCATTATCGCGGCGCGGTCGCGGGTGATACGCAATCTTGTAAAAAATTGTAAAAATATACATTACTGCAATTATACCATATAATATTTATAAAATGTAAAAAACACGTGATAAGACTATGTTCCACGAAGAGTGACGTATGGGCGTTCACTATATTTAATTGAAAATATAAAAAAAAATATAAAACAAAATATGTGGTTTGTATTTTGACTATTTACAATCAGATTAGATTCATTTATGTAAATTAAGAAAAAAAGTTTTAGAAAAACATAATATATGATTTGTGTTAAAAATATATTGTATTTAAAAGATATAAGAATTAAAAAAGGTTGATTTTTCCTTAAAATAAAAAAGCAAAAACAATTTTTATTTCAAATAAATTATATTATAAAGCTCATCAGATTGGACTTTATCTTAATTTTTTATATTATTAACTAGGCCCAAAAAGCCCAATGATGTTTTTAACTCTAATTAGGATTTCTTTTTTAATTATTCCACTATCGTCGTCCTCACGCTCCTCAAAGTCTGTAACCGAGATATCGGCGATACGTTCTCCCTCGGCCGAGATCTCGCCGTTACGCCCGATTTCGGCGTACAAGTCTGTAACCGAGCCTACCTGTATTCGGGGGCGGCGACCTCCGATCCCGCTCCGTCGCGGCCGATACGGCCGAGATATCGCCGCGACGGCGAACCATGTTTCCACTAGCACTGAAGTATATAATACTGGTGGTTCTAATCAAAGCAGACTCAGGTTTCTGAGAGAAAGCTAAGGAATGGTGGCCATCATAAGGGAACATTACATTACCTTTGAGACATCAGCTAACTACAGGATTACAATATGTTGGTCCGATTATATCCAACATTGACATTATTCATATAATTGGGATTACCTTAGATGATGAACTACGGAAGCTAACGATCTGTAATACCACTAGAAGTGTTGTAGAGTTTGAACGAAGCGATACACGCGAGTTCTTCAGCAGTATACTTCAACTCTTAATATGAATCAGTAATCCTAAGCACATGTGTTTAGGGTATATATACATAAGCCCTAATGGGCTATTGGGCTCAATATATCTAATATACTCACAGGTTAGGTATATTTACAATTAAGTCCTAACTTAGTACAATCTACAGGACATAGGCATAATTGAACACAATATATATCTCTAACAATCTCCCCTTTTGTTCATTTATCGTTGTAGCATTGCCTTCTGACCTGTCATATTTTTCTAAGGTTAAGAGCATCCTCAAACAATCTGATGCTTTGGCGAAGGGACATTTTGTCTTGTATTTCTTCAATGGCTTTCTTGACAGATTGATGACTTCAGTTCGAAAACTTTCCTAAGATTGTCAGGTCATCGTTTGATGGCTCACTGTTCTTCTTACTTTACTTCTCAGTGTCTGTAAGATGATGTGAGAGTCCCGTCGCAGTATTTCTCGACCTCTGACAAGAACATGACTCTCTTTGATCCTTCATGATTGCAGTAAACTACGGCTGGCTCAGGCTCTTTGAAGATAAAACCTTTGGATATGATCTTAGTTCCTTCTCAACCCGGTGAAGCGGGGACTGGTAAGGTTGACCTTCTTGATGTTGTTCTCAATTGCGATCTGGAAGTCATGACCAGTGTAGAATGTGATGTCTCTTGATGGCCTCGTATCCCAACTTGTATTGAAACTCGTTTAGGACGAATGTCCTATAGAGTCTCGACAACTTATAGACATCGTTGGGATCGATGAACTGTAAGTCACATTCTGTGATCCGGTCTTCTGAGCCGTCTAGTCTACGTACGTTGTAAATTGGATATTTGAGCCACCTTCCCATCTGCTCGTAGCTAACATCCAATATGTTGCTGATACGTCCCTTCGCTTTCATTTTCTTCTTATCCTCGATCCTCCTTTCAGTGTCCATCTGTATAGAAATTGATAGGCCACTCTCTTGGATTCTTTGAGATGTGACAGGCCTTTCAATTCCATTTCGTTGTAAGGTCGAATTTGATCACGACGTCACCAGATTTTTTCTCGAATTTCTTCTTGAAACGGAGCTGTGATCTTGCCATTTTCCCAGGTGCTCTCAGATGCTTCTGGGGTCTCTGTGAAGTTTTCTCCATCTCTGAGTTTGTCTGGCGCCATTCTGCAACAAACTTCAATCGCTTGCCCAGATTAGGTCACGAACGTTGTCCAGTCTCTCTTGAAGTTTGTCCTCAGGGATGTCAGGCGGCTGGAGTGGGACTTGGCTCTGCGCTGTCAGGTACAACAGGTGGATGGAACAGGTTCTGTCAGAACAGCTTTTCAGTATTGTCAGACGTCCTTTCAGGCTTTAGTATGGCTTCCTTATGACGCTTCCTCGGGATGACAGGACCTGCTTAGCACCATAGGTCCCCAAAAATACTTCCTAATATATATGTTAGTTCCCTAAAGTGTGTTGGAGGTCCCTAAGAACCCTTATTTCCTGTTGTTAGTTCCCAAAAGCGTCTTGGAGGTCCTAAAGTCTTTCGGAGGTCCTATCTCTATTATTGATCATTATTTACTAAGTAGAAATATTTTCAATGGGCCTACTGGGTTTTTATTATTTTATTTTATGGCGCATCTATTTTGGTCCGCATCAATAATATTCGCCTGTGTTACCATTGATTTTTTCTATTCTTACTACACTTTATGTTAATTGTACTCAAAATATTGTGATCATTGATTTGATAAGGAACGTGGGTCTGGGAACCCTCGGGGATTCCCAACAATATTAGGACACACATCTGAGTTTATTAAGCGTGAAGAATGAGAATACTGCTATTTGGTCTGTCAATTTCACCAAAAAAATAAATTTTAAATTGACAACTATCTTTGAGTTTTGTTTCTAGCTAATACTATTTTTAGTTAATTCATACGCATTTAATTGCATAATTTACATATACACGTAAATAAATTTAGATTATAATTTCAATTAAATATTTTAAATTAAAAATATTATATATTAATATAATAGAACACACGTCTGAAGTTGCAAGAATACTAGTACTCTTTTAAGGCTCGGGTTTTAAACCGTATTGAGGTTATAAAATATAGCATTTTTACATTTCCAATTACCCATCATTTTTCGTAAATTATTATTTATAATTCATATACATGATATATAGCACACACGTATGTGTGTGCAAAAGTAACTAGTCTAAACTATCCTTTAATTATTATATAGTGTGTTCTTTCTATATATTTATCAAACAAGCCTATTAGGCCACCGGACACGAGATACATTAACTTTATTTCTTAAATTCTAAATAACAAATCTAAAAAAATTCTATTACAATTTACAAGTTAATTATAATATTAATTTTCAGCTGGTTTTTTATTATATTTATTTATCGATTTGTACAGGTTACGAAGAAATATTTACATGAACATATTTTAACACGATTTAAATTAATGTTGGTTGCATAGTTTTTAAGTTAAATGTTTTAATGTAAATTAAAATTTGAAATAATGGTTGTTCAATCTGTAATGAAAAATGACATTAATACTTGATTATGATTGACAATCATATAGCGCTCTAAAAGCAAATTCTAAAAGTCATAAAATTACCGTAACAATTGTAAATTAATCCATTTAAAGACGATATAAATGATCCCCGACTTTCAATTTCAATTGAATATTCAACTAACCCAGCTTACAGCATAAAGCTGTTAAAACTTTAAATTAAGCTTTCACATAGATTTCACGTGTAGTAGCACATCCCATCTTCAAGATAATTTAGTGTACCGGGTCAACTTATGCAAAAGCAAATAAATCAAATTCTTTAGTAAATCCATAAATAAGCATTATTCAAACTCACACGACGCTAGCACGAAAAAACGAGTAAAAAAAGATAGTAAGAACGTTTATAATTATCCAAACCAAGACCTCAGCCAGCCCATCGATTGATTTAGCTGCTTCCGTGTACACACACATACATATAATATATAATTCTTAGCTGCTAATCAATATTTCAATACCTAACAATATTGATATCTATTACAAACATGCTCATCCTTGCCTAACCTCTGATATAATAACACCCGAGAACCATTTTTTTTCCATCACAAAAGAAAATGTCCAACGCCATCAAAACTAGCCTCAAGGAGAGAAAACTCCTGAAATTCTTGACATTCCCGATCAAATTTCTAGCACGAGCCCGAGATTTCTATGTGCAGAGCCTCTCGGGCTGCACTGGTCATGTAGCCTACGGAGGCTATGGCATGGTTTGTCCTGTGCAAAGTGTTGATTTGCCGAGAAGCTTCAGTACGAACAACGCAGTGTATTCGTATAATTACATCAGCAATAGAGACGAGGATTTGAATGAACTTATAAGGGTTGCATCGACTCGAAGCATCAGCGGGAAAACTGAGGCTGAGATTTTACAGAGATCGTCTGTCGTCGAAGAAGGAAAGATTAGACGGTGCAGATCGTTGGCTATTATAGGGAGGATTGATGAAGAGAAGACTTATGATCGGTTTGATGATGAAGATGGTGTTGGTGTTGTGAAGGTTGAGGTTTGCCCTAGAAGTAAAAGTTATGTTCAGAAGTAAAATGTGGTATTAGGGTTTGGAAATTCATGCTTTTTTCCGTAATCGTTTCATTTTGTGTTCAACTTAAATGTTACGAACCTTAAATGCGTTTCATTTTGTTTCTCTCTTGGACGATAAACAATATCGTGTTGGATAGGAGTGTCTGCAAGAATGGATTGGGTTGTTTGAATTAAAGTTTAAAAGAATTTTTTTATTATTGTCGATGAAGTTTAATTATCTTTTTGGGTGATATATGGTATGTTTAAGTGATCAAAAAATCATACGCAAGAGCCAACGTTGAATAATACCAATTATCTTCATGGCTTTAATTGTAGCTTTTCTGTTACTAGTATATTTTAAAGTGTTCCACTTAAGATGGTTGTGAAATTAAAATATATAAAAATTTTAATGGATGCGAATCGGTCCAAGCTTAACTATCAAATCATTAATTTCGTGTAAACACGTTCCCGATTGTCAATTATTCGGGCATAAAGTGGCCATGAGCACCCAACTTGCTGGTAATATAAAATTACATTTATCTTCTAATGAAGAAAAATAAATTAAAATGGTCCCGTTGTCGTTCCCACCTTACTTTATTCAAATGGATAGACTTATTTTCCATTTATTGATTTCTTGTTTAAATGACTATTCAATACTTACGATAAGTATTCGAAGCAGAGAACTTCAATTACGATCGATGAACAGCAGTACTCAACACACCTTCATTTCGTGGTACTCGATGCGCATTCGCATAATTGGTCAAAATTGTAGCGTTATTCATGCCACTATGTATGTAGCCAAAGTAAATAAATTTAGATAACTCATTCTCTTGATTTTCGAAAATAATTAGAAAACTGGCACACTAACTTTATGTAAGATTTCGGAAAAAACAAAACTCATTATGTCATATTGAATTTGGGTTAGGATACAATTTTTTTCTGAAAAGTTAAGCGAAAATACAGGGATGACAAGGGGGCGGGTTCGAACACGGACCCGGCATAAACCCGCCCTATTGGGGCGGATATTTTTCTCATTATCGGGTAACGGGGTGGTTATGGGTCCCAAAGGGTTCAACCTGACAGGGTCCAGAGCGGTCTCGGGTCATGTCAATCCGGCCCCGAACTCCGACCCAAAACTCGCCCTGATTAATATTTATATATAAATGTCTACATATAATTATATAAATATATGTAGGAAATATAGAAATATATGTAGAAAAAATAAATATATATTATATAAATATATTTATAATTATAGTAATATAGACATTGAGTAATCTTATGGTGCTCACCTTGTCTGGGCACCGGCCACATGTCATGCAACCCGTGTTTTAATACGCGCTTAGCGCAACGCGTCTCGTTTCAGTTCAGATATCGCGTAGCGTAAATAGCGTATCGTATTGCGTGAATATTTCGGACGAGCCAATTATTACGTTAAGAAACACATTTTATAACAATTATTGATCATAAGCACATTATTTAGCTTTGGTTCAATAATATATATTCCAAACAATAAACATATACGTAAAATATATTAACAAAAAATTCACATACCTCATATTTAATAGAATTTTTTAATTTAATTTCACTCTCAGGCAACACTAAAAATATTGAAAAATAAATTAATAGAATTTTAGTAACACTTAAAAAATGTAGTATTTAGAAATGAATCTTGTGAATATCGAAAAATATAAGATATGCATGTCATTTTGATCGTTGTTAAACAAAGAATAAATTAGACAAATTTATTTATTTTTATAGCATAGATTACATTAATTAATCGCTTTTATGTTTTGGGTGGAAGTAATTAAGAAGTTTGAAACAAATTGTAAAACTAAAATAAAATGCTAGTCAAATCATAAAAGTATGCCACGTCACATTCACATTAACGTCTCTGCCTCTCTCATTGAAATAATAGTCATATAGCGCTTTTTTATGGGGTAATTAGATATCAGACCCTCCTAATAAGTTTGCATATGATTCAGGCCCTCTTTATCGGACAAATTCACGTTAGGGAAAAGGACCAATTGGGACGGAAAAGACGTTGTTACCCTTTTTTGTATCTGAAATTACATGAACGTTTGTAGACCTTAAATTTTAACGTGTTATTAAGTGTATAGAATATATTTTAGTGGTCTGTATTCAGATTGATGTGTTATTATTAAAATATCTGTAAATGTTATGGTTATAATCATTAAGAGACGAATTGAGGCCCAAAATTGACTTTCATACCAGAAACCCTAAATTCGACTTCCTCTCTTCGACGCGAAAACCCGACGACAATTTGCACCCTTAATCGACGAATTCCCCCGATTTGACGAAACCCGACCATTTTCTAGCGATTTGAACCCTAAATCGACGAAACTCGACCAAGTTCGACCCATCATCGACGAATATTGCAATGACTCCGAAGAAGAAACCCGTCATCGACAAGAAAAGGGCCGAAAGAAGGCTGCTGGAAAGAAGAAAGTTTTTGGGAAGAAGAGCGTCGTCGATGGCCGAGTTAGTAGCGGAAGAAGGATAGGAATCTCGCCGGAAGAAGAAAGGCGAAGAATCGAGTGTGAACGGCGTCCAACAGGCCTAAGAAGTCGATGCCAACCCAAGTTTTTCCTGAGCTGTATGACGGACATTCTGGAAGGAGCAGCGAAGCCCATATCGAGGCGGTGGAGGGACGCCGTTCGCGGCATTCCGGCGGCTATAACCCATGCGAAATCCCCAGGGGTAGGTTTAAAAGCTGTGCTTAGTCGACTAAATGAGGATGCCACGATTTTCAGGTTTGGAGAAGATAATTTGGTTCCGTTTTCTGTGAAAGAATTTTCGGTGTTTATGGGTCTTAAAACATACGGTCAGTTTGTTGATTTGGCACATAAATATGGGTCTGAAGTAGGGTTTGTGAAGAGTGTTTTTTCCGATAAAAATTCAGTCGATTAGGTCGGGCGATGTAATTAAGAAAATGACAGAATTAAAAAGGTCGGTGTGATACAGTTAGTTGGAGGATTTCAGTCGGATGTATATCCTCTTAGTGTGTATTTGTATTTTGTTTCCCACACGAGCTACTTCTTCCCCGAATTTCTTGCGTCTTACGTTGAGCGTCTGGACTGGATTGGTAATTTAGCGTGGGGGCGGCAGTCATTCATTCGTTCCTTGTAAAATCGATTCTGCAAGGCCGGCGTACATTGAAGGGTTCACTCTTGGCTTGTTAGTAAGTCTTCTTCCCTGCTTTTAGTAATCCTGTTTTATTTGTTTCGTATTCATCGCTTAATGTACTTCTTTGCCCCTTTTCAGGTATGGGTGTATGAGCATGCACCCTCGTTAGGTACGTGGCAGTCGGTGGACGGTGTTTCCTCGGTTCACTAGGTGGGTGAACCCATCAATTTCGAACCAGAGAAGAAAATTCTTGGAATCTATCGAGAAGTTGGCGCCTAATGAAGTTGTCCACCCCCTTCTACTTCTCAAGGAAGAGGTTAAGATGTACCTCTCTTAGCCCGCAAGCCTAACGTGGGTCGATGGAGTTGATGTCGATCTTGATGAGAAGCCAATGGATGAGGAACCTGATAAGGCAGAGGATCGGGCTGAGAGAAGGCAGCCGATGCAAAGGTGGACGATGCATCTGAAAAGGTGGCTGATGCATCTGATGGTAGGTTGTTGGATGATGAGAAATTCGATGAGCAGGTCCATGAGACTGACAAGGTCGCTGAGAAGGTGATTGATGCGAATGAGAGGATATTGAGGATGATGAGACGGGTATTGAGGATGATCTTGGGATTAGGGCTGATGACAGTGCTAGCGCTGATGAGAGCGTGAAGGGTATCGAAGATGATGATGCTAGGGCTGATGACAGTGCTAGGGCTGATGAGAGCATGAAGGGTATCGAGGATGATCATGCTAGGGCTGATGAGAGTGCGAAGGGTGATTGGGATGATAACGCTAGGGCTGATGAGAGTGTGAAGGGTGATGATGCTAGGGCTGGGAGTCTGTTGATGATGCTGGAGCAGACGACATGATTTCCAAGTTATTGAAGTCCTTTCTGTTTCGACGGTGGGTGATGAGTACAGCAATATGTAGCTTCGAAGAATAAAGAGGTGATTCGCACACCACAGATAAAGGCGTTGGCGGATGATCCCTCGATAGCTCAGAATGTCAGGACAAGGGCCAACAGAAACAGAAAACGGGACGAGGACTTCGTTACACCATCCGGAAGCAACGACTCCGCCTATAAAGAAGCGAAGAACGAAAAAGCTGCTCCCAAAAAAGCATTAACAGTTGAAGTAGCGACAACTATCCGACAGGCAGTCCATCTGGCGTTCCAGACGGGGGCGGTGTCGATAGTTCCCTCACGCTTGACAAGAGTTTGTCGGGAAGGCAACTCTAGCTGTTGCTGAAGAGAAATTGTTGACCGATACATCGACCTAGGCAATTTCAAGTAAGTTACTTTTAATAATTTTTTCGATAGTTGGAATATGATCGGCGAGTAACTAAGTTACTTGTTGTAAATGCAGCAAGGTCATTTGGGATAAGGGAATGTAGAGCTGAAGGGTGGCCGCAATGATAAAAGGAAGTCCTACTAGGTCCGATGTAATAGACACGTGGTTCCAATACCTAATCTCAGCACTTTATAAAGGACGCTTTGCCCCTAATGCAGAGACACTCTTCATAGCGACTCATGTTGCGGTATGCTGTTATACATAATTCATCCTTATAAGGTTTACGTATCAAGTAGCGGTTTGACTTAATTTTGTTATTATTCTCAGCACAATATCGAAGGTATCATGACGAGGAGTAAGCCACCTAAGTTAGGTACACCTAAGGGTTTTGCGGAGTTTTTAAGCAATTACTGTCGAGTGCCACGGTGGCGGAGCTGGACAAGTTAGGTGGTCCGATGGCTCAAACCTCGAAGTACATCGTGTTCCCATTATTCTACAGCTTTCACTGGCATTTGCTTGCACTCGACATTTCCTCTAACTCCTTCGTCCATTATAATACGATGTCCGGCCGCGAGCAACCAAAGTCGCAGTCCGATGTGTAAGTAAAAATGTACCTTCATATGTTTTATGTTGTGCATCTCACTAAGTTCTCCAATGTTAGGCCAATGCAATTCGAACCTACATGCAACACTTGGGTGTTGCAAATTTGCCCTCTTCGAAGCTGGTGGTTGGTTCTTGTCGACAACAGAGTAGCAGTGGCACAGATTGTGGAGTGTGGGTGTGCATTATTGGGGAGGCCATCTGTCGCGACGAGGCCTTATTTTGGAAGGATGTTAACAGTTCCGGGGACATCGAGATGTATAGGGCCCGAGTATTGTCCGGTGTATGGAGTTCTCTGCTTCTTCGTGGCAGTGAGGTGGTATGCTGTTTCTATATCTGACTTTGTAGTTGAAGTTTGTATAAGAGTATGGTGATCTTGGGATGGACTGTGTTTAGCACGTTGTTGATTGTGTTTTCGTTCTCATTGGACCGCATAGATCAACGTGAAGAAGCTCTAGAGGTCGGAGAGGGAAAGGCAATGTGTTTGGATTTGTGAGTTGTTTTTTTCATTTTTCCCAGTTCACATGCACGACAAGGATGTTCCTTTTGATACTTAAGATTTGGTAGTCGTGTGACGAGTTGCTTAGTGAATAATTTGTTGAGATCTTTAAAGTTTAGATGGGATATGCGGCTGTGCCAGAGGATGTTTTGATGGGTTGAGGCTTTAGAGAGCAGGCACAGATTCGTGGGCGGGATGGTTGTTTTAAGATCAATCGTATAGAGATTTGTTTTTCGAGTGCCATGGAGTAGGCAGTTGCCCTGGTCGTCGTTGATACTGCATTTTCGTGCTTTGAAGTTGATCTCGAGGCTTTTTATCGCATAGTTGACCAATGCTGAATAGATTATGTCCAAGTCCCTGACGTGTGAGACATCCTGGATGGTCAGATTTCCGTGATGGAGATCTCCGCGACCTAGGATTGGGGATGGCTCGTTGTTCCCAAACGTACTTTGCCGCCATATTTTTCAGTGTAGTTCCTCAACAGTTCTTTATTCCCAGCCATGTGCGTGGAGCAACCTGAGTCTAGCACACATGATGGACCTGCAAGAGAAGCGAAATTAGAAACATTTCGGTACCCATTTGAGAATTGGGCACTGTCCATTCGTGGAGCAGTAGTTAGTATTAGAGTAGTCCACAAGTAGGTTAGTAGAGAGAGTGCAGAGTGAGAGTTGTTAAGTATAATGGTAGTATCGTACTTTGTAGTATTGTGAGAAGTGCTTTAGAGAGATTGTAGTTCTTGGGTGTATATTGTGTAGGGTAGTATTTGTTTGAGATTTGGTATACTGCACTTGTATCCATCGCTTGCAATCCTTGTCATGGAATGCTTTGGGAGAGATATGTTCTGGCTTGACGATCGGCACGAGATCGGAGTTTTTCAGCTTCAGTGTATGTCGGACGAGGTTTTGGTTCCCTGCCAGCTGGAAGGGTGGATCATTGTCCGGATTTCCAGGTACAGTGATCCAGACTTCTTGTGGGCCTTGAGCGATGGACTGTACATTAGATCTCCTTATCTTTGTTGTCGATGAGTTCATGAATCTGAGTGTCCATGCCGTGTATTCGTCCCTTTTAAGGATGGAGGTCTTGCATGTTTCCAAGCGAGTATAGGTCCATTCTTATAGTAGGTTGAATATGGATCTTAATCGTGTTGATCAACTAAGGGCGTGTTTGTTTCTGGTGATCTAGTATCACGGTGATACTCGCATCACCTTAATGTGCGTATCACCGTGATGTGGATCAAGGTGATATATCATTATTGTGTTTGTTTTGGGGTGATATTTCATTTCGCATATCAGGTGATATTGGAATATTATGTTTGATTAATCAAGGTGATGCGTGGGGTGATATGGCATAAATGGCATATTTAACCCTACGTATATCATATAGGTAATGTGAATTAATATGTTTATGTTGAGATGATATTTTACGTAACAATGGTCAATATTAGCGAGTTTAAAAAATTTTTAAACATTAATTATAAGTCTATATATAAATTATCAATATCATTTTATATTATTAAATATGTTTTAAGATTTAACATAGTATTTCTACAATCTAAAATATGAATAAAGGGTATATTTGGAATAAATCTTAAAATATCATTGGTAATATTGTCCAAATAAAAATTCCAAAGATCACTCATCATCGTAATGTTGGAATATCACCCCACTTTGATCACCTAGGTGATCCTTCATTACGGTGATGACTCATCACCTGCGAAAAACAAAAACACAGTGATGAGGAGGAGATGTGAAGATCACAGTGATGTTTTGGAGGATCAACTCAAAACAAACACCCCCTAAAATCTTAAACCAAAAGAATGTAAATAACGTTAGAAAAAATATAAGAAATAAGATAATCACAATATTTAATTGTAATTATTTTATTTAGATTTTTTATAAAAAAATTATGGAGGTGCAATTTCCGAGAATGATTGTAGATATGGATTTAGAAGAATTCGTGGCTGGCTTTAAATAGTTTTCGTTTTTTGATGTCTTCGAAGAATCTTCTCGAGGAATGGATGACAGTTAGGATTGGTAATTAAAAAACAAGTAATAGTGAAGGTTTCTCGAAATGAATAAGGAGGGCCCTAAAGTTCGAAGTAAGGATCTAAAATTATTCTTATAATTCTAGGATCTCGAAATATATTAAGATTGATTCAAAAAACACATATCGAGAACTTGAAATTGAGGATATTTCGAAGGGAATGTCGAGAAGGGCAGAATTGGAATTGACTAGGTTTTCGAGAAGGGGAGAAGTGCAATTACAATTAAGGCAGATTTCGATAAATATATCGAGAAGTACATAATTGAAGTTAAGGCAAATTTCGAGAAATATGTCGAGAAGCACAAATTGAACGCAAATTCGTGGAAAATGTCAAAAAAAAAAATGCTAAATTGAATTGAGGACGGATTTCGAGCAATTTAATTGAGAGGGCTCGAGAAGTATATCCTCTTCAAAAAAAATTCCTGTTCGTCATCAAAATCGAATCTTCGACTAAAAAAATAATTTCGATCAAGAATTATGAGAGGTAGATATGCACCTATGCGTTTTCTAGAGGCCGAGCAAAATCTGGGAATTTGGACGAGAAAAGAGCGAAAAATCAAAATTCAAACAGAGTAAAATATCAGTAAACTGCGATGAATCTGATCCACGATTTCGGCTCTGATACCACTTGTTAGTCCGATTATATCCAATATTGACATGATTCATATAATTGGGATTACCTTAGTTGATGTATTACGAAAGCTAACGATCTGTAATACACTAGACGTGTTGTAGAGTTTGAACGAAGGGATACGCGCGCGAGTTCTTCAGCAATATACTTCAACTCTTAATATGAATCAGTAACCATAAACACTACTGTGTTTAGGGTATATATACATAAGCCCTAATGGGCTATTGGGCTCAATATATCTAATATACTCAGAGGTTATGTATATTTACAATTAAGTCTAAATTAGTAATCTACATGAGATAGGCATAATTGGACACAATAATATATCTTCAACGTAATACACAATGTCACTGGCGGAGCCGTCAGTGGGCCAGTGGGGTCCTTGGACCCCACTTGAAAAAAAAATACATATGCATTTTTACTAAAAAAGAAAATAGTTATGCACAATGTTGACCCTGCTGCATGCATTCTTATGCATTGCCAACCGCTCTTTCCAATGAAATAAGTGCACTGCAGTAGTGCACAACATTTGGTGCTTGCTATTCATTTTCACACAGCTCTTGAATTGATTGTTTGTTAATCTGCAAGCCTCTCCTATTTTGTTTGTTTCGTGATTCCTACAATGATTTTGATTCGCCTCGATTCGTATTATACAATATTTAGTCCGTCCTCTGGTAAAGGAATCATCTAATGTGTATAGTTACTTTTCTTTGAGCGACGACCCACACATTTATATCATGTATGCATGTATGCTTAGCACGATTTGGGCTACAAAATTGGCCCAAATGTTTGGGCTGGGTCTACTGTTTCATTTGACATGCAAATGCATGAAAGAAACTATTTTCATTCCTAATGTATCTTAAATTCTTCGTCAAAAATTTACGGGCAACAGTAACGCCGTTGGTTATCGGTAATCTGTACAGTTTTCGTTTCTCACTTCAAATAGTTATCTGCGAATGACGGAAGCCATGGCGTATCCAAGAATACAAAAAGGAATCTAGAGTAACGCCGTTGGTTATCGGACAACCGAAACACTTTCCGAAAAGGAAAGTTGGAGGATGCGTATCGCCATATCCTCTTCATCGCTGCCAATTCCTTTTGCTGCCACACAAAATAACTACTCCGCAAAACCCTACTTAACAACAAGTCATAG
Source organism: Craterostigma plantagineum (assembly GCA_027422505.1). Classification (NCBI taxonomy): domain Eukaryota; kingdom Viridiplantae; phylum Streptophyta; class Magnoliopsida; order Lamiales; family Linderniaceae; genus Craterostigma; species Craterostigma plantagineum. The sequence continues at coordinate 27,689 of JAPQWV010003535.1, forward strand.
GCTACAACACCATCAAGATCAGCTAACTGAGCCCACGTATCAAAGCGATCGCAGCGCACCTCTGAAACCCAGAACCATACGCTTCCGCTTGAGCGAGCTGTGCAGACAGGAAACTTAAGCCTCGCACGCCAACTGTTCGACGCAATTCCCCAACCACGACCGTGCTGTGGAACACTCTCATTATTGGATACGTATGCAACGACTCGCCGAGGAAGCCATACGTCTCTATTCGCGCATGTATTGGGTCGTCAACTCTCTGCAGGATGGAAGGAGCTTCGACGCTTACACTTATTCTTCGGTTTTGAAAGCATGTGCGGATGCAAAGGAGCTCTTGATAGGCAAAGCCGTGCACTGCCATTTGCTGCGTCTGAACGTATATCCCAGTCGGATTGCGTACAATTCGCTGCTGATATGTACGCTGCTTGTTGTTTTTGTGGGGATGGCGTGGTTTATGACTTGGTAGAGAGGGTGTTTGGGGAAATGCATAAGAAGAACGTCGTTTCTTGGAACACCATGGTTTCATGGTATGCAAAGACGGGCGGGGTTTTTCGAGGCTGTTGCTCATTTTGTGAGGATGTTGAGGATGGGTTTTCGACCGACCGTCGTGAGTTTCGTTAACGTATTCCCAGCTGTGGCGGCTTTGGGGGACGATCGATTTGCTAATGTGTTGTATGGCGCGGTGGTGAAACTGGGCAGTGAGTATGTCAACGATTTGTATATTATGAGTTCAGCTATTTCGATGTATGCAGAAATTGGACTCGTCGATATTGCTAGGAAGATTTTCGACAGCTGCTTTGTGAATAAGAATGCACATGTTTGGAACGCTATGATTGGAGGCTACGTTCAGAACGAACGCCCGATCATTGCACTCGAGCTTTTCAACGAAGCTTTGGAGGTTCAAGATGATGGTAGCGTGGATGATGTCACTTTTCTCTGGGCACTAAACGCAGGTTCAGAGTTACAACGTCTCAACGTGGCCCAGCAACTACACTCGTGCATAATCAAGAAATCATTGGTTTCTTCTATCATTCTAGTGAATGCACTCATAGCTTTATACTCAAGGTGCAATGCGACTGGCGATTCGTTCAAAGTGTTCGACAAAATGCACGAAAGGGACGTCGTATCTTGGAACACAATGATCTCTTCTTTGGTACAGAACGACTTAGACGAAGAAGCTTTGATGCTCGTACGTGAGATGCAGAAGCGGGGATTTTATTTAGACGATGTGACTATCACCGCACTGCTCTCAGCATCTTCGAACCTCAGAGACCTGCAAATAGGCAAACAGAGCCACGCTTACCTAATCAGACATGGGATTCGTTTCGAAGGGATGGACAGTTACCTGATAGATATGTACGCAAAGTCAGGCCTCACAGAAGCTGCAGAGACAATCTTTAGAAACTGCAATGCCGTCGACCAAGCAACTTGGAACGCAATCATCTCCAATTTCACCCAAAACGGAGAGATCGAAAAAAATCATACTTTTCTACAGCAGATGGTGGACCAAAATGTCAGGCCTAACGCCATCACTTTAGCTTCGATTCTTCCCACTTGCAGCCAAATGGGAAGCATATCCTTTGGAAAGATTCTGCACGGTTATGCCATTCGCAATCTCCTCGATAAGAACGTCTTTGTGGGCTCCGCCCTTGTCGACATGTACGCAAAACTGGGCGAAATCCCACGCCGAAAGGTGCTTTTCTCACTCCTCTGAGAAAAACTCGGTGACCTACACCAATATGATTCTGGGCTGGACAAAACGGAATGGGCAAGAAAGCTGTCGAGCTCTTCCGCTCCATGGGAGATTTCGGCGTAAAGCCCGATGAAATCACCTTCGTTGCAGTGCTATCTGCTTGCAGCTACGCAGGCTTAGTCGACGAAGGCCTCGAAATATACGAGTCCATGGAGGGTAAATACGGTATAGAGCCCACGAGCGAACACTATGTCTGCGTAGTGGACATGCTCGGGCGGGTCGGACGGGTCGGGCAGGCGTACGACTTTGCCCGAGGGCTGGGCAGCAAAGGGGTCGTTGTGGGGATTTGGGGATCTTTGCTTGCCGCTTGTAGGGTACATAGGAATTTCGAACTGGCAAGAGTTGTTGCGGAGAAGTTGATGGAGATGGACGGGTCGGGTCGAACCGTGGGTTATCGGGTTCTTCTTTCGAACGTGCACGCGGAGGAGATGAAGTGGGATGAAGTGAGGGATTTGAGGAGCGAAATGGCTGATAGGGGTTTGGTGAAGGAGGTGGGTTGCAGTTGGATTAATGTCTCGGGTCGTACGTTTTGCTTTGTCTCGAGGGATAAGCGGAGTCCTCGGCGCGATGAGATTTATAGGCTGTTGAAGGGTTTGACGTCGAACTTGAAGGACGATGATGGGGATTACATCGCGGCTAATTTTTCGTCGTGCGAAGTTTAGCTTCGGCTGTTAGATTGAAAAAATTGTGCCAAGAAGCAGATATTCTTCGTGATTTTAGAGGCTCAATTGAAGCTCGACGTGATGAATAGGCTCTTGACTTTTCGCTTCGCATTCTCCCATCCAGTGTTATCGATGACGAACAATGGGTCATGGCGGAAGGCAAAAAAAAAGCCATATATGTATGGCGGAAAATGTCGGAAGCCATGGCGGAACCAAAAATACAAAAAAAGGTTAATATATCTAGACATAATATACTTCTCTGAAAGGGAGCCAAAAAAAAAAAAAAAAATTTAGTGTGTTTGTGACTCGTAACTCGACTGCTCATGCATAATTATGCTGGCATAGTATAAAACGGACTCTCAACCTTGTTTTTTTTTTGGCGCAGCAAGTGTCAACGATTTACTATAAACTGAACTTTTGTTTTTTATTTCCATGGAAGAGCTGGTAACGTTTGCTTGGTTTTGGCTGGAGTAACAACATTTCGCCGGAATCATATAATAACACCAGAAAATTCAGGGAGCTGACATTTCACCCCCATGAGTATGTTCTTCTTCCACAACGAGCCATCGGTGGTGCTGCAAGTACTTGGATCAACTTCACCAATGTAATCGGGAATTTCTTCTTGGCAAAAGCTGGATAACGGGATCTTCATTTCCACCATAACAAGCTTTCCATTTACGCCATTTTCTTGAGTGACTAGCACACATGAAGAGAGCGAACGTGCATAAAAGCAGAAGAGATCCAACGCCCCAACCTATGGGAGATATGGTATTTTGATGGTGTTTCAAGATTATTATTATGTCTCTGGCCATGAGGGAGGGAGGAGGGATTGATTTGTGAATTCTACTAGATCGGTTGTTGCATACATATAGTGTAAGTACCGTGCGATGATGGGTTTGTTGAGCTTAGGAGTTGTAGTTTGGTATGCTTTTTCTCCTATTCGTCCTTGTTTGGTGGTTTTGGTGGGCAAATCCACTCTCAAGTCAGTCAGTCTATGGAGGGTCATTTAATTTAACATAAGGGACCGGGATGGAGCAATGAACCCCTTGGTATTAACACTCACATTCGCGACTGTGCAGACGGCGGAGAACAACTAAAATACTAAGCTTCGTGTCCCTCGAACATCGAACTTCGTCAAACGCTACTTCCAATAAGCATGCTACGTGGACCATGCTCAGCTTCGCAATCTGATAGCAACAAAAGACACGGTGATTAAAAAAAAAAAAGGAGCAAATTGCAGGATTTAGCATCTACACTTTCTTCATTCTTTCTTTATTTTCGAAATGAAAATACCTAGTAAAATCCCACTGAATTCCACATTAAACTTACATTCATACCGACTATACAGAAATTTGCGAAAAGAATAAATTTCAGAAGCTCCGGAATTGGTAGATGAGGAGGTTGGATGCAACCCAGCATTCTCAGAGCAGCAGTAAGTAATCAAGGTGGTTGTTATGAGCCTCACAGTAAATAATACACTTCACAGTATGCAGTTGATGAATCAAATCAAGGTCGAATCATACATTACTAGTAACTTGCTAGACTTGCAAATTGAAATAACAGGCACACAAGATAGCCATAATGTGATTGAAATTCTAAAGGAGTTAGACTTGCCAAAGCTGAAGCCATAAGTAGCCAAAATGATTCCTACTGAATTTGACTACATTGAACATCCATGCTGCTGCATCCACTGCAGATTTCTTACCAGTTTTGCTTGAAGGTGCCATTATTTGGCATGTGCTACCAATCCCTTGTCTAGAAGGGGAATGAATTATCCAGCTAGGAACATAAATTCATAATCAGATCACCGAATTCGACGCGAGTATCCTAGTAAATCCCTGCACAAGATTCAACTGTGAAGATTGTCATAACTGAACGAACATTCGGTCTAAACATATGAATTAATCGGACAGTAAATCCCAAAATAGACATCAATTACTGGAGAATTAACAAATTAAACCTATTAAAAATCAACTAGGCAAATGGGTTAAAAGATGAGTATCAACAAATCCGCACCGCCGATCAAACAAAGCCAATCTAGCATGTGATGAATGAACAACCACGACCATGAGAGAGAGAGAGAGAGCTCTTTCTTATTGACCATGAGAGATGGCTGTTTTTTATGTACTTTTGCTCGCTTTGGAATAACTCTTAAACAACCAATTACATGATGAAATTAGGAATTGACAATTATTTATTGTTTCACAAAACAATATCAAGAACTATATATATATGTGTTGTGCAAAATTGAAAATTTCTGCAATACAATACAAGGCAGTCGGCAACACAGCAGCACTTTACCATCCATCAAATATGTTTTAAAACACCCGATAATATTTCGCCAAAATACATGCGTGTCACACGAGGTATATAAAAAGGGGTCGGTCCTCCTCCCTTCGTTTTTTGTTTTTCCTTGAAACAGTTTTCTTTCCTTTCCACCTCTCGCGCCGCCATCAGAAAACGATCTGCAGCAACACCTCCAATACCGACGGTGAGTTTCCTTCTTTTCGATACAATTAAGACTTAAAGCTGTTCGTTTCGTTTTATCACTGTTTACCAGTTTCGGGCATTCTCAATTTTCATTTAATTATTTTTTTTGGGGTTTCCTTTGGGGGTTTGGATGGCAGTTTCGTTCTTCGAGTTTGCAGTAAAATTAAGCTGCTTCTCCTTCTTAATTATATATTTAGAGATTGAAATTAAAATGAAGTTGGAAGTGGAATAATTGATGAATTGTCTCTTGGTCTTTTTTCACCTCATCGAGTCCTACAGTATAGGTCCGGGGCTTGTGTTTTTTTTAAGATGCGAATTTCCCCCTGAAAAACTATTCAACATGTAGTTGGCTTTCATTTGGGTTGAATAGAAGTTTGTCAGAATTACTTGTATGTGTAGTAATTGTAATTGCATTGATTGCTCGTGCTCATACTAATACGATATTTCTTTTGTATATCTGGCTACTTTCATGCCGTATATTACTTCGGTAATGTAACACTGAAAATTTTGTGGAGTTCCTGTTTGAATTTGCTTCCGTACTCTGTCTGTTACCGAGCACTGTAGTGTTGATGCTGTGTTTTTTCTTTCGGCCGGTATATGGTAACTAAGTTTGCCTTGAATCGCTACAAAAGGCCCTTTCGTCGTTTTGAACAACTAACTCTTGATTTATGCAGGAATTGACTTCCTAATGATCAGCCCCACAGAAGGAAATGGCACCACCAATGTGGTCAATAATGCTCCTGCTCCTAAGAAAGCTGCATTGAGAGATGAAAATGTTTCTAAGCAGCAAGACACTTTGCTTCCTGGTGGAGGAAAACCAACCCATGATACAGTTAAGGTCCCGTGGGACAAAAAGGCTTACGCCCGAGCGCCCTTCGATGTCCAGGGGCTTACAGTCTTTGGCCTACAACGAGACAAATGAGAATATCGTGAACGTGCGCAGGAGATTTGATTTAGAACTAGGAATCGGTAGGCTTCAGAATAATGTTGAAAAGTATGCCAAGTCTTCTGAATTTGCTCAAAAGATGAATCAGATGAAGGACAATAGTATCCAGCATGTAGCTGCGCCTGCAAAGAATAATGTGATTCCACCAGTGGCAATTCATAGTTCTTCAGTTAGGAACACCAGTCGTGTTCCAGTTGCTGCAAAGGTTTCAGGGGAGAAAACTTGCAGTGTTGATTCTAGGGGAAGTAACAATGATCAGATAAGAGCCGAACGCTTCGTTCGCCTGCAAAAATATCTCAAGCAATGCGACGAGGCTAACAAGATGGAGTACGTACAGAGTGAGTCCCGTGAGTTTGGTGCCTCATTCGTTGCCTTTGTTCATATTTTAACGTAGTTTTGCCTGACCACCTCAGTGCTTTCGCAATTATCTCCCGCTGATTTATGTAAACGTGCTGTGGAGTTGGAGAAAAGAGCGGTCCAGTTGACAATGGAGGAAGGTACACTTGTCCTTAACTGGCATCGATTGATCTTTGATATTCAACTTTTTACAATCTTCATTTAATGGCTCAAATTTGTAGTACTACTTTTCCTTTCCTATCGATCCCTTGCCCCGTGGCCACAATCCAACTAGATGAGACAGAAAATACCTTTATACGTTGTTGTATCGATTCCAGGCTCTGAGATGCAGCGGATGAAGGCACTGAATATCTTGGCAGAATCCTTCCCAACCAACAATGGGTGATTGGTGCATCAATCATTGACTGACTGGTTTGATTGTCGTTCACGGCCTAGACAGACATTCTTGAAAAGCATATCGATGGAGGTTCAGTTTATTGTTGTATGAATGATTGATTGGTTTCCTCAAGTTGTTAGAATGTTTTAGCATTTGAAAACATTATATATCCTTTTCTTTGCAATCAAATATAGCCAGCCAGCCTGCAAACCTAATCAATTGCCTGCTTGTTGGCCCCATAGATAAATCCGAACGCTCGATTATAGCACCAGATTACAAGTTGATGATAATTCAGCAAGAATGGACACACACGTGGTCGAAGAATCCAACAATCCCATCTTGAACTGATGACGCAGTTCATCGTAAGTAAAATAAAACCAGGGAAGAAAAAAATAATTCAAGCAGCTGTAGTATGTATTTACTACTAGTACTACATTCGAATCACCACCACTGACTTGGTCATGCAAGACGTAGGATCCAAATCAGAAAAAAAAAAAAAAAAAAAAAAAACAGAAAAAAAAAAGAAACCTTCCTCTGAGAGTTGGAGAATCTAGTTTGTGCCATTTGTTTAGGTTTATATATCAAGTTTGGTACAAACAGACCTTCTCTTCGAATCTGCATAAATCGAGGGGTTGAAGTCAAGTTTCTCCGTTTCTTGCGAACGAGACGGCGTTAGTTAGACTGGTCAGCAGTAGCCTAACCAAGCACATTTCGACAATTGTCCTCTGGCATGCTGGCATCTATGCTGTTGCTTTTTGGGACTTCATATGGTGATGTTAGCAGCTTCCTATTGTTTCTTCTAAATAGCCCCGCCTTCATTCCATAGCTGAAACGATCACTAGTCGAATGCTCTTTCCCACAAGCAAATGGGTAACTTTTCCCTTCGTTGTTCTTGTTGGATCTTCTTCTTCTATTACTTTTAGAGTTCACCGTGGTTTCCACCGGCATTTAACAAGGATAAAAAAAAAAGGAGTTCGGGCCAGGTACGGATAGGTTCCAGAAAATTGACCTACACAAACATGTCGAAGATTGGTTAAGCGTTTAGGAGCCAGAGTATTTTGCTCTTTCCTTCAAGCCAACATGCTTAGACAATATTAAGAATCCAAGCATCAACGAGATTTTGCAATGATGTAAAGTCGATGCTATAGACTCAAGCCAAGATAGTAACAAAACAAATGCGAAAAAAAAAAAAAACACCAGGAACATATAGCAACACATTACAATCAAGACAGAGCTGAAACCTCATGTGCGAGAGCATGACACAGTAGGCCGATATCCTCGTAAACAGAATAAACAGAACCATAAATGGAAAAAGCATTATAAAGAACTAACTAAACACCTGAAATTAAAGCACTTTCATACACACGATCAAGTTCATATCTTCTACCCAATTGCAAGAAACAGAGTGGATACGTGAGAACCAACCCAATCAGCCCAATTGCAAGAATTACACTACCTACTAATTACTACTTTTACAATTGAGAAAAGCAAATGGTGTTTCGTGGTGCGTTCAGCGTTGTGTCGGTTCCCAAACGAAGACACACATCAGATGCGTACTACAATCAAATATCGGGCAGCCAATATACCATATAATAACACAAACAACGCAACTCTTGAAAAAGCTTTCAACACCCCATCTCCAATCCAAACCATTCCATCTATATAAACGCACACAATGTCATGTTCGGCCCCACAATTCCATACATATTTAATGATCTTTTGCTCTGCGTACTGCGCGTCAGAAGATGTCAAAAAGAAGTCAAATCAACCTTCTGATGATCTTCGTCGTTGCATCTTCGGTGCTGTTGGCTGTGCGGACGCTGCGGAAAGAAACGAATGCTTATTGCATGAGCGAGTGTTACTTTGATTGCACGCAGATTAAGATTCTTACGGAGAGCGAATGCAAGAAAGAATGTGTTATGAACGAGGTTGACGGAGTTGACTGTTGACCATCAACGGTGGCCGGACGGCAAGTCCCGGCACCACGCCGGCGCATGGCCGCGCCGCGCCGTTCCTGGCGCCCCCCGTCACTCCCGGCCACCTCGCCGCAGCTGGCGGCCCCAGCTTATGCGCGCCCTGCCACACGGCGCGCGGCCCGCCGGCACTCAGCGCGCGGCCTGCCCACACAGCGCGCGCGGCGCCGCACTCGCGACGACACAGCTGCCCACCCGCGCCTCGCCACCTGGCAGCCGTCTCTGACTGGAAGTCCAAAGGCTTCCCTCGACCTGCTGGCCTGACTTGGAAGCCGGAAGGTCCCTGCCCTGCCATGCCCTGCAAAAGCTGTCAGAAAGAAAAAGGAGCTCACCACTGGCCGCCTGTCTAGTGCGCCTGCCACGGCCCTTGCCGCCCAGGAAAAGCAGCCCAGCCACAGCCCCCAAGCAGCTGAAGAGGCCTGCTAGCCTGCCAGACCTGGAAAACCATCCAAGCAAGGCAAGGCCAGCCCGGGGCCATCATTCCGCGCCCAGGCCCTGTGACTGGCCAGCCCGCGCGACACGTCAGCGCAGCGGGGCGCCGGCGTGGCGCCGGGCCAGGTTGCAGCCGGGCAGGGGGACTTGCCGATCCGACCACCGTTGATGGTCAACGGTCAACTACGGTTGACTCCGGGGTGGCCTGCCCATTCCGGCTCGTGGTGCTCTTTGAGCAGTTCGGCGCGTAGCTTGTCGATCGGGACATAGAAGCGGCCCGCCATGGGTGACTAGAAGCCCATTCTCTAGCCAATAGCACTTGACGTGGTCCGAACTCCACCTCTTCCTTGAGCTCTCGGTAGGCGGCGTCATTTTCGGCCTTGCGCCTAAGTCGCGTGTCGAAATTGCTCGTGGCCGAGCTAGAGGCCGCCAAGGTGTTGAGGTGGGCCTTCCGGCTCAACACGTCCGCCACCTTGTTTTGCTTCCCGGGTCGGTGGATCCACTCGAAGTCAAACTCTCCTGAGAACTCTTGCCATCGAGCTTGCTTGGGAGTGAGTTTCTTTTGGGTCTTGAAATACGTGTTGGCACGTTGTCCGTCGCGATCACAAACCGGGACCCAAGTAGGTAGTGCCGCCATGCCTCAAGGCAATGAATGACCGCCGTCATCTCCTTCTCGTGAGTGGAGTAGCGGGTCTCGACGTCCTTCAATTTGCGCGACTCGTACGAGACAGGATGTCGGGCTTGCACTAGGACGCCACCGATGGCCTAGGCGCCGAGCCTTGCCCGAGGCGTCGGTGGAACCTCAAAGGGCTCGTCGAAGTTGGGCAACTTCAAGAGGGTTCGCTAACCAAGGCGGTCTTGAGCTTCTCGAAAAGCTTCCCGGCATGGCTCGCTCCAATCCCACTTTGTATCCTTCTTGAGGAGGTCTCCGTCAAAGGGCCGACTAGCTTGGAGTAGCCTTTGATGAAGCGCCGGTAATAGTTGACTAGCCCGAGGAAAGAGCGCAACTCGCTCACGTTGGATGGGTGCGGTGCGGCCACTCCATGATGGTCTTGACCTTGGCTCTGTCCATCTTAATTTCCCCGTCCTCGATGATGTGGCCTAGAAAGGTGATCCTTGATTGGCCGAACTCGCACTTGTCGCGGCGCAAATAGAGCTTTTTGCGCAACTTCTCGAACACTGCCTCCAAGTGTCGAACGTGCTCCTCCAAGGTTTTGGAGTAAACGACGATGTCATCGAGGTACACTACAAAAAACTTGTCAGATAGTCGTAGAGAACATCGTTCATTAGATTGCAAAATGTAGCCGGGGCGTTAGTGAGGCCCAAAAGACATTACAAGAAACTCAAAAGACCTGTAACGAGTGACACACGTGGTCTTGGCTTCGTCGCCTTCGGCTATCCTAACTTGCCAATATCCGGAGCGGAGGTCGAGCTTGGAGAAGAAGCGTGGGCCTTTGACGGGCGAATAGACCGGGATCGAGCGCTCATCTAGCTGCTCCCTAAGCCTCGCAGCTCCTTTGGGTGCATGCGGTACGGCGCCATCGCGGGTGGACGTGCGCCGGGCTCCAGCTCGATGGTGTGGTCGTGGGCCTATGTGGGAGCAGTTGCATGGCAGCTCGGCCGGCATCAGCGCATCGTAACGCGCGAGCATTTGTTGGACTTCAGCGGGAGGCTGCGACTGAGGCGGAGTCGGCGTTTTCTCAACCGGCCGGACCAGGGCGAGGTAGGTCGGCTCGCCGCGCGTCAGGCCCTTCTGATGAGGGGCGAGCATGATGCCTCGTAATCCGTCGCTGATCCTCCATGTGTAGTGGCCTTGGATGAAGTCGGGCTGGAATTCATCCGCGATGAGGAGGTCGCTAAGATGCGGCATCGGGCTCGCCTTGGCCGACGTCAGGAACTCCATGCCGAGGATGATCTCAAAATTGCTAAGGGGCATGGTGATGAATTCTCGCACGTCGAGGTAATGGCCGACTCGCAGAGTGGCGAGGTCTTGCCCGAGATGGGTTGAAGCTGGTTCACCATCTTAACCTCCGACTCATAGGGCCGGACCTTCAACCCGAGGTTCCATGCCGTCGCGATGGCCATAAAATTGTAGGTGGCCACTGAGTCCACCATCGCCATCACCTGTCGGTTGCCGATAAAGCAAGGAACGACTGTTACCTCCCCGACCTTCTTGAAGGGCCGTGAGGAGCTGAAGCTGGTTGGTCTGGGCGGCCTCCTTGTCTTCTCGCCGCTAAGGAGGGGGCCGACTTCTGCAGTTGGTTGGCCACCGAATAGACGGTCCGACTTGTGTTGGCATTGGAACCAACGGTGTGGGCCGCTGGCATCCGCTCTTCTTTCTTTGGTTGTTGGCGGGTGCCTTGTTCGGCTGCTGCTGCGGGGTGTTAGGTCGGGCCGCGCCGGATTGCTGCTTGCCCTTGCCCTTGTTCTTGCCTCCGTGGGTGCCGCGTTTCTGCTCGCCTTTGTTGGCGGCGGGCGCGCTGAGTGCGTGGCGACAGCCTGTGGACGCGGAGATGTCGCGCATCCGCTCGGCCTTGACGAAGTCCGTCTGAATATCTGTCAGATTGCGGTGCGTCAGCTCAGTTTGCGCCCACGGGGACAGCCCGCCCAAGAAGTTGTAAACCTTGTCGGCCTCCGACATGTCCTTCACATCAAGCATAAGAAGATGAAACTTTTAACATAGTCATGAATCGAACCTGTTTGCTTGAGTTTTGGAGGGCGTCCCGGGCATGCCAAGCGCTGTGTTGGGGAAGGAAGTGCGCCTCAAGCTCGGCATTGAGCTCGGCCCAAGTGTTGATGCGCGCATGCTCGTTGTCACGGGCCTCGCACTTGCGGGTTCTCCACCCAAGTTTCGCATCGTCGTGAGGTAGCGGGCACACACGACTACTTGCTCGCTTTCGGCCACATGGGCCGCCTCAAAGTATTCCTCCATGTTGTTGAGGAAGTTGCCGAGCTCCTTGGCCTCGCGCGCGCTGTTATAAGTCTCGGGCTCCGGCACTTTGGGGCGCGGGGCTCAGAGCTGCCTTCGGCTTGGGAGACGAGGCGGCGCAGCATTCGCATCTCGCCCGTGATATCCTTGCGAAACTGGGCATTGGCCTTGGCCTCGTCCTCGAACTTCTTGGCAAGATCGTCGAGGCGTTCTCCATTGGTCTCGGTAAGTTGCTCGAACTTCGTCGCAAGTTCTTTGACACAGTGGCGCCGGTGTTATGGCTTGGCGCACAGAGAGGAGCTGCTCTTCTAGCTCCGGTGGCACAAGGGCTTTGAGCGCGTCGACGGCCTGCTCAATGGCCGCAAACTTGCACTCGAGCTCGCCGATGCGAGGGCGCAATGCTGTGTAATAACAGCGTGGACTGCTCCTGTGGGGGATTGGTTTCACCTTCCATCGCGATGCTAAGAGGGCGGAGTGTTTTCATAGTCAAGAAAACGGGACTCTGATACCAAACTTGTCATGCCTCACTTTACTTAGAAATTTTTTCGCTAAAAAGCGGGACTTGACCGGCTCGACAAGGTATGGGCGAACCTTGCCGATAAGC
>JAPQWV010003536.1:0-40206 GCA_027422505.1 Craterostigma plantagineum
TGTCCGATCTTCGATCTAACGGACCTCCACATTCATCATCCACATGATCTCAGTTCTTCTCTGGGCCGTCGATCACTTCGCGCCTTATACGCTGTTCATCATTGAATCTCAGACTTCAAATCTAAACCCTCCGATCTCGCGCCAAAGCTGATCCGACGGTTGCTGAAGCTCGCAACCTTCTTCAGTTCATTCGACTCAGCTTCAACCGGCCGACTTCTCCGGCCGTCCCCGGCGGCTCCGGCGAGTCTCAGGTTCGCTAATCCCAACACATAAAATACATAGATTATTTATTATTGAACAATAAGATGAGCTTACTTCACGTTAACGGTGATTATTTGTTATAGAAACATAATGATCCTACAAATTACCGATGTCAAACAAAACTTGCAATCCTAATTCCTAACACCGTGTATTGTGTGGGTTAAACGGGGTATTACAACAACCCTAAAATTTTCAAACTTGTTATTTCTAAAAAGTTGTCCTTTTGACCGAGTTTATCGAATTGAATCGAACTCATGTTATTGGGAAGTGAGTATTAAATACAAGAATTACCATATTAAATCTCCTTGTTAAAAGCTGAGCATAGGACACGTGGGCTTCTTTAATAACATGGGCGGTGGATATATATAACAGAAAAAATATAGTATATATAAATTGCTTTTGTGTGCATGTATGAGGTTCAATATAAGAAACACCATCAAGATAGAATTAGTGTGGACAGTCACGCGTAATTGATATTCAATTACATTAAATACTTTTCTGGAAATAACAAGAAGACGTTAAATCATTGAAAGCAAGATGCTTTTAGTCCTTTTAAGTTAATTTAATTCAAAACATATAAATCGTATGTCGGCTCTTTCTTCACGCACATGCACACAAAGTTTCTTGTCTTCTCTTCACATCTTAACCCATGCGATGTATATTTGGCGTTATTAAACTAAATCCCATTAACTAAATAAATAAAGCAATTATGACATGCATATAAGTTATGTAAGTTTGCTAACTGATTTTGGGAAACTATAAAAATGGGTCACTAAGTATGCTAATTTTCGATTTTGGATCACTATGTTTGCCAATTACAAAACTAGGCCGCTAAGTATGATATAGTAAAAATTGAGTCACTGACCTCTTTTTTCTTATTATATGCATACTTAGTGACCCAAATTTATAATTATATACATACATAGTGACCTAGTTTTTTTACCATATACATACTTAGTGACCTAGTTTTGTAACTAGTGATCCAATTTTGTTACTATATACATACTTAGTGGTCTAATTTTGTAACGGGCAAACATAGTGACCCATAATCAAAAAATGGTATACTTAGTGACCCATTTTTATAATTTTGCCTTGATTTTAAGATGAAATACTAAATGGCATGATGTGCTTCTGAAGTTTGGAGGATCTTATTTACCTACAGCTGGATTTGTAATTATATTTAATAATTATTTATATATTATTATTTATTGCGAGGAATAAGGTTGATTAAACAGTTGAGGTCATGTGAATAGGATATAGCACAAATTAAAGTTGGAGTAATGGTAATGAATATATTTATTATCTTATGCTTATGCTTCTTTTTCTTGAAGTTACATGTACATCCATATCCAATAAATTAATTTTCAAAGTAGCCTTTTTGGGTTTAAATGCTGTCCGAATGTTAGATACTAGATACATAGTAGATTAATCGATATGAAAAGGCTTATACAACTGCATGTGGATTTGATTTTGGTAATTACAATACTCTTCATAGTTTTTAATCAAATTATAACCCTACAAATTATTCTATTAATTAACTCTTAAATTAAAATAAGTATGTAATATATTTAATATATTAGAGAGCACATATCGATATGCGAAAAATACAGATTTATTTTGGGAGATTTACCACATGTATAATCCTTTTTTTTTTTTGAAAGATGGAAGTGCACAGTTAATATTTTAGAGCTAAGCTTGAATATACATAGTTAAATTTCAGCTAAGATAAATTTGGGCTGAGCTAAAAAATAACGAGTTTTTTAGCTTCATATCTCGAATTCCTGAGGCGAACTGATCTTAAATCTTATATGGATTTTTTTTTAATAAAGTGGCATATATTGGTGATAATTATTTTATACTGTACCCTATTTTTACGGGATATTAATCTTATTTTCCTTAAATAAAAGGAACATTAGAGATTAAATAAGTTCGTATTTTTACGATGCATCATGACCTAATGAAAATCGGATATTATATAATATAACTACGCTATGTAAAACAAATTTGGTTTTCTCGAGGTAACTAATGCCCATTGATTTCATCCGAATATAAATATAACATAAATGTAACGATGAATAAGCTAAACGCCGAATCGGTTAGAAGTGGAATAGTATTAGTAGATTGTCCAAATATAAAAATATATAACTATATAACATGATAATGCGTGTAGAATTTTTTTTTTCAACTTGGTGGAATTTTCACAAGCTGCCAAATGCTGTCCCCAGTTTTTGACCAAAACACACAAACTCCAAAATTTAGTAGTGCCCCACAAGTTGCTCTTTTATCACCCAAAACAATAATTAATGAAATAAATTGACTAACACTGTGATGGACTCCACACGTCGAGTAACGTTAACGTTTCGATTTAGCATTTCGTCACATTATGCAAATAGCACCAAAATATCACTTATTACATCTATATAGCCAGCCATTTTTTTTTTTAAAATATTTTCATTTAGATATATGCATATAGGCCAATTATTATTATAGGTCACTAAGTATACATGTTTCGCTTTTGGGTCATTATGTTTGATAATTGTAAAAGTAGGTCACTAACTATATATGTCAAAACAATTTGGGTCACCCTTTCATTTTTGGTCACTAAGTATACATGTTTTCGATTTTGGGTCACTAATGCGAAAATGGATTTAATATAGCGACCCAAAACTTAAAACACATATACTTAGCGATCCAAAATTAAAAACACGTATACTTAGTGACCTAAAAGTGAGAGTATGACCCGAATTTTGTTTTAACATACATAGTTATTGACCTATTTTTGCAATTATCAAACATAGTGACCCAAAAAAGAAAACATGTGAACTTAGTGACCTAAAATTATATTTTGCCTATGCATATATATAGTATAAGAACGAATTAGTCTTACAAAAAGTTCATTCAAAAATTTAATTTTACACACTATTAGATACAGGGGAAAAATAGAGGCCCAATGATGAAAAAGTAAACAAACCCGATTTATTAATCACCAATACTACCATGACCAATTTCTTTTTTTTCGAAAAGATTTCCCCCAAAATATGTCAAATGGTAAATGTAAAGGTCATGTATTCGAATCTTCTCGAACTTCTTTAATCAGTATAGACTTTGGAATGAAACACACAAAGCGATAAAAGTTTTCAAACTTGCTCAAGTTGAATTTAGTTGAATTGTGGGAAGTAGGGATAAAAAAGGGAACATGAAGACCAAAAGAAAGGGATTAATGAAAAATGCTTATGTTAGAGTGATGAGAAGCACTTGTCTTTTCCTTGCATATAAAGCCAAAGTCTCGCTACATTTCTGAAACGAAATCACCGGCCGATGATAAAGATGTTTGATTTACGTTCATTGTATGCATGTTACACAGATTATATATTTACCCTAGCCAAAACCAAAAGTAGTAAAGCCCTTTACTTCCTTTATACTCAAATAAGCAAAAAGAAAAATAAATGTATAGATAAACAATAACATTTATTTATGGCATCTCTTGATTTCCACTTTCCAATAGAGTGCACCGCTTTCGCTGACGTTTCAAAGAAAAATCTCATCCTGCATATATGTCAAAAGCAATAAAACAAAATAAGATAAAACCCTTTATTTCTATATTTATTTATTTCTCTCGTGGGTCCCACCGATTTCCTAGTATTAAACCCTAAAAATAGAGAGGGAAAAGGGGGCCGCGTGGTGCTCACGTGCCTGGCACGTGCCGTTAACATGTTATTTCGCCCACAATCACATACGACAAAATGCAATGCGCTGGCATCATAGCGGAAAAAAATTGTTAAAACTTACATTAGGCATCCCTACACTATATTTCATTTATCTTCATTTTAAAGTATCCTTCCATTAAGTAAGTGCGTTTCCTTAGAAAAACAATTTGATGTAATTGAAGGTATCGAACGACGTTTATATTTGTGTGCCGTGTCATCTCAATTGTGATCGTGTATGCAAAATATCTTAACGATATTGAATAATAACTATTACTAGTATTTTGGCATACCCAATG
This sequence comes from Craterostigma plantagineum, assembly GCA_027422505.1. Lineage (NCBI taxonomy): Eukaryota > Viridiplantae > Streptophyta > Magnoliopsida > Lamiales > Linderniaceae > Craterostigma > Craterostigma plantagineum. The sequence goes on from JAPQWV010003536.1 coordinate 4,265, forward strand.
TGTGTGCTTGACTATATAAATCTATAATATTACTATTTTAAATTTTAATAGGTGAAATTATAATGTTGGAATTAATTTTATATTATTTTTAAGAAATTAAAATTATTTTAAATGGTTTTGTGGCTGTCACACCAAATCAATTGGGGAGCAATTACTATAAGCCTCTAAAGCTTAATAAAATAGAAATACACCAACAATAAGTGTAACAATGTATGAAAGAAAAAATCGAAATTACCCAACTTGTGGGACCCATGCCGAGGACTGTCATCACGCAACAAAGCACTTGGAAGTGTTGTTTGTGTGAAAATGGCTCTACCATTGGGTTGGAATGTTATTTAGGTCGATTCTTATTGGTGTATATATAGGTTGTGTTAATTAGCGGTATAAACGAGCCGAGCAGGTCGGTCAGACCTTGATTCGAGCTTGGTCAAAATTGAGCTGGCTTGTTGGCAATCGACCCGAGCTTCGAGCTGATCATATCTGGGCTCGTGGCTCCTCGAGCCCTTATCGAGTCGGCAATTTCATTTTTTAATATATTAATTATTTTATATTTTATACTAAAATAAGTATTTATTTATTAATATATACCGAACTCCAGCTCGAGCTCAAATTCGAGCTCAAATATCTCACTTTTGTTGCGAAATGGACAGCACAACGAAATTGAAAATGACTGTGAGGATAAATGGAACATGGAAATTTACGTGGAAACCCCTTTTTAACTTGGGGTAAAAAACCACGGGCGAGGTAGAAATTTATTACTGGGGTAAAAATAGGGGTTACAACCTCTCAATCTATAAAGGAGAAACACTCACTATCTCTCTTTATAGTCGGAGCAAAATACCGAACAAACCCTCAATTTTTTTTCTACCCTCTATTTCTTTCCTCTCTCTCTCTATTTTCTCTCTATTGATTTTTGGTGTGATTTTACAATGAGATTAAGAAGCCTATTTATAGGCTAGAGCTTAAGCTAAATGACAATAATAATTATGTCATTGCTTAGCTCATTTATTAATATAATAATAATATTAGTTGAAGTGGGGGGTGGATTACTGCACCAACCCACTCAACCTATCAATCTCCCACTTGAAGATTTGATTGTTGCCCAATCAGATCTTCACACCATTCTTCTAGCGTGCCTTTGTATGTTACTTAGATTTCGTCAATCCACATGAGGAACGACACCACATAAACTTGTCCACAGGAAATTGCTTTGGTCATGTAGTCTGCCAGATTATCCGCAGTGTGAACTTTTTGCATGTCCACAGTCCCCTCTTCCACTTGTTCACGAACAAAGTGGTATTGAACTCGGATGTGTTTGGTTCTTGAATGATATGCTGGATTCCTTGCAAGATGCAACGCACTCTGGCTATCACAATAGAGAACAATTTTCTCCTGTTTGTGGCCGAGTTCTTCCAGCAACATCTTCAACATATTGCCTCTTTACTGGCTTGCGTAGCGGCAACATATTCTGCCTCCGTTGTTGACGTTACAACAATGGACTGCAGTTTTGAAACCAGCTTACAGCACCGCCAGCAAGATTGAACACGTATCCGGTTGTGGATCTACTTTTATCAAGTTCACCTGCATAATCTGCATCAACAAACCATGGACAATGAAATCTGTACCTCCGTAACATAAGACAAGATCCGAGGTTCCCTTGATATATCTGAGAATCCTCTTAACAGCACTCCAGTGCTCCCGGCCAGGGTTGGACATGTATCGGCTAACAACTCCCACTGCATGGGCAATGTCTGGTCTGGTACAGATCATTGCGAACATTAGACTTCCTACAGCCGATCCATATGGCAGTCGAGACATCTCTGTCCTCTCGTCTCTTCATTAGTAGGACTCATGTCGGAGGATAGCTTGAAATTAGCAGCAAGAGGAGTAGATATTGGCTTACTATCTTGCATATTGAACCTTCGCAAGATTTTCTTCAAATAATTTTTCTGGGAAAGCCAAATCTTCCGCTTGCTTCTGTCTCGAGATATTTGCACACCAAGGATTTTGTTTGCTGGTCCCAAGTCCTTCATTTCGAATTCACTTGCTAGTTGAGTTTTTAAGTTGGCGATACGTCCTTTGTTGGGTCCTGCTATCAGCATATCGTCGACGTACAATAGCAACATGATGAAGTCATCATCGCCAAATCTCTTGAAATATGCACAAGGATCTGAATTTAGCCTGTTGTAGCCAAGACTCATTATGAAGGAGTCAAATCTCTTATACCAGCATCGAGGTGCTTGTTTGAGCCCGTAGAGAGATTTGATCAATCTGCAAACTAAATCTTCTTTTCCTTGTTCCTCGAAACCTTCTGGTTGAAGCATATATATTTCTTCATCCAGGTCTCCATGGAGAAATGCTGTTTTCACGTCCAACTGCTCAAGATGCAAGTCGAATATAGCACACATTGACAAGACCACCCTGACTGTTGTAAGTCGAACCACCGGTGAGAAAATTTCGTTGAAGTCAATCCCTTCTTTCTGAGCATATCCTTTTACAACCAGTCTAGCACGGTATCGCTCTATCTGGTCATCACCATTCCGCTTGAATTTGTATACCCATTGTTGCCAATGGGTTTCCTTCCTTGCGGCAATGGCACCAACTCCCATGTCTTATTTTTATAGAGAGCTTCCATTTCCTCTTGCATTGCTGAAATCCACTGACTCGCATCTGAATTATTCAGTGCTTCTTGGAAAGTGGTTGGCTCTCCATCCTCCGTTAGAAAACAGTATGCAAGATTGCTCTCTATCTCGTAATCTGAGTGCCAACTGGGCGGCCTACGCTCGCGTGATGACCGCCAGAGATCCGGTACTTCAGATTCGACTGGGTTGAGCTCTTCGTGCGCCGGTTCAGCTTCAGAAGAATTATATTGCTCCAATTTTCTTTTCACCGGTGTAGTCTTTGTCACGCCTTTTGAACTGCTATCATTTTCGACTTGCTCTTGATCGCCATCCTCCAAGAAGATAACATCTCTGCTGATAATCACTTTGTGGTCAGTGAGATCCCACAAGCGATACCCCTTTACTCCATCAGCGTACCCCAAGAATAGGCATTTCTTGGACTTTGGATCAACTTCGTTGTTTCTTGGTTGTGGTACATCGCGTACGTTAAACTTCCAAATATATGGAGGTTTGAATAATCTGCAGGTGCACCAGTCCACATTTCCATCGGTGTTCGCATCTCTATAGCAGTAGATGGAGCCCGATTCACCACATAACAGGCAGTACAGACCGCTTCCGCCCAGAACTTCTTCCAGGCCCGCAGTTCTCAACATAGCCCTTGTTCTTTCCAACAGGGTCCTATTCAACCGCTCTGCCACTCCATTTTGTTGTGGAGTGTAAGCCGTGGTGAACTGTCTTCTGATGCCCGCGCCTTTGTAGAATCCATTGAATTCTTTGCCAGTATATCCCCTCCATTATCTGACCGGAGACACTTGATTTTTCTGTCGGTTTCAAGTTCAAGTCGCGCCTTGTATGTTTTGAAGATAGGAAACACTTCGTCCTTCTTCTTGATTGGATACACCCATCATCTCCTCGAGTAGTCGTCTATGAATGATACGAAGTAGTTGGCTCCTCCAGGGATGCAACCGGTGCTTGCCATACGTCAGTGTGGATCAATTCTAGAATTTCTTTGCTTCTAGAATTTGAAGTGGAGAACTTCAGGCGATGCTGCTTGCTCACAATACAATGCTCGCAGAATGGTAGCGTCACCGTCGTGAGACCAGGAAGTAGATTCTTTTGCGCAAGAATTTTCATGCCTTGTTCAGACATATGACCAAGTTTCTTGTGCCAAGTCATTGTAGACTTTTCGCTTGAACTTGTTGTAGCAACAGATGCTTGTCCTTCTTGCAGAGTCTCTCCCTTCAGCGTGTATAGATTTGCAGCTATCTTTTCTCCCTTCATCACCACCAGTGCTCCTTTGGAGACCTTCATGATCTTATTCTCCAATTCAATTTTGAAACCAAGATCATCAAGTTGCCCCACGGACAATAGATTTTTCTTCAAACCTCCCACACATGTTGGTGCGCACAGTGCCGTCGTACATCTTTATTTGAATCGTACCCACCCCGACTATCTTCAGCGTTTGGTCATTACAGTTGTAGACATATCCTCCAAAGGTTGGCTCGTATTGATGAAACCATTCCCTTCGAGAGGTCATGTGGAAAGTAGCTGCTGAGTCCATGAGCCACATGTCGTTGAATCTTCCATTTTCAGCGATAGTGGTTGCGGCTTCACACACCAAGGCAATTCCATCGTCGGTAGTGTTGGCGGCATTTCCTTGGGCATTGAGATTTTTATTTAGAGCCCAACAATCTTTCTTCAGATGACCTTTCTTGCCACAGTTGTAACATTTTATAGCCTTCTTATTTTTCGTAACAAGGCTTTGCCGTTTTTGACTCCCACTTGGACCAGACTCTCCGGGTCTTGTTCGTTTCCGGCTCATGTTTGGACCACGTGCTCCTGATCTTTCCTTCATCACTGTCAATGCCTCAGCCTGTTGGGACATTATCAACTTGTCTTCTTTGTTATTGCGCCGACTTTCTTCTTCGAGAACCGCAGCTGCAATATTGTCGAAGATAAGTTTTCCCGCAGCTTGGTTGTTGCTCATATTGATGACGAGTTGATCGTAGGAGTCTGGCAGGCTTTGAAGCAGAAGCTCAGCACGTTCACTTGGCTCTATTTTGTAATCCAAGTCTTTAAGTTGAGAGAATAGAGTATTCAGCTTGTTGATGTGCTCGGTCACTGAAGAAGATTCTTCCATTCGTAGATGGTATAATTTCTTTTCAGGAAAATTCGGCTGTGGAGTGACTTGACTTGATACAGCTTCTCTAGATGATCCCAGATTGCTTTGGCACTAGTTTTCTCTTCGACGCTTGATAATATATCATCTGCTAATGTCAGATGAATATTGGCGATGGCCCTTCCGTCTATCTTCTTCCACTTGACATCACTTGTAATTGTTGTTGGTTTGCCAGTGATCGCCTCCAGACAATTTTCTTTGAGTAAAATTGCCTTAATCCTCATTTTCCACAGTGAGTAGTTTCTCCCGTTGAATTTCTCAATTTCATTTTTAGCTGCCATTTTTTTTGCCACGTCGCTATCGTCGGAGAAATTCAACAGTCCAGCCAAATAGTATTGATCAGATAATTTGCAGAAAGGGTAGCGACCAGCTTTCAAGACAAAATTACCCTTCTAAGTAAATTCCCAGATGAGATCTGGTGGGGTCACTATGTGTCCCGCTTGGCACCAGCCATCTAGACAGAACTTACTTACACAGTCTATTACCACGACTGCTAAAAAACTCTTCCGTAACGATAAACCTTTTCGATATCCTTTCTTGATGTGGAAGATCAGACAAAGCTGCACCACAGAGCATAATCGAATATCGATTAGGGCTGGCTCTGATACCACTTGTTGCGAAATGGACACCAACACCAAAATCAAAGCCTAAGAGAGAGAGAGATAAATAGAGAAAAATAGAGAGTTTGTTCAGTATTTGCTCCGACTATAAAGAGAGATATTGAGCGTTTCTCCTTTATAGATTGAGAGGTTGTAACCCCTGTTTTACCCCAGTAATAATATTTCTACCTCGCCCGTGGTTTTTTACCTCAAGTTGAAAAGGGGTTTTCCACGTAAATTCCTGTGTCCATTTATCCTCACAGTTATTTCTAATTTCGTTACGCTGTCCATTCCGCAACAACTTTACACTAAGCTTGTCGAGCTGAGTCGAGCTTTAACGTTTTTAATCAGCTCGAGTCAAAAAATTTCGAGCTCAATCGAACTCGAGCCGAGCTCGAGCTGGGCCATGTTCGGGCTCAACTCGGCTCGTTTATACCCTTAGTATGAACTTTGAAGCGCCTTTGTCGCCGCGTGGCTTTTTGGATTGGCATCTATCCAAAAAAAAATCTTAAAAAAATTAGTTTGGGTTAATTATTTTAGGCCACCTATATAGGGATAATAATTTCAAAACATCAATCTCGAACTTATAGCAATTTGAGGAAGAATATTTGGGACAATAAGTTTCAAAAATAAAGCATGAGGACAATAAATTTCAAATCGAAGCAATTTAAATTCCCGCTGTAATTATTTGGATTACTTCATTTGTTAAATTTACTATCCTAAATTACAATCCAATTCAGGTATCCTAAACTTGATTCAATTTGAAACTTGTTGTTCTAAAATTATTGCACTTTAATAAGTGTACCCTTATGACATCACTGCATCTAATATATATGACAAACAATGGGACAATGATATTCATCTCCAATGTTTGGGGCATAAGCATTTCTGGTTCCCATATTCAATAATGTCACTTTTAGTCCTCCAATGTTATTGTTTTGAGCATTTTTGGGCGTCGATTAATCAAATTATTAATTTAGACGAAATTTAACACGTGAAAGCACATATAGTGGCGAGATACGGGCAGGTCTACCTCGTCGGTCCGTTTTGATAGCTCTACTAACGGTTAGTTATCAACCATGAACTTTTTAAAGGAAGTACAAAGATCCAAGGACAATGTAATATCACCGGATGAAGATAATAAAATACTCGAAATGGCCTACATAACCTGAGCAATTCTCACTACAATGAGAACCATAACTCCCATGGAAAATGTCTGATGGTGTCATGACTCTATAAAGGTATCATTGTCCCGACCATTCTTCTTTGAGAAAGGTCACGAAGAATGCTCGGAAAGATGGCCGAGGTGATCGAACATACATTCATAGAATCTAGGCGGACACACAAGTAGATCTTCCCAATTAATGGAACCAGTGAGGTGTTAAGTCACTCATAAACGCGATAGATTCAGAGAAGTTGCATAGGAGAAAGATGATTTGATTACTCTTGCAGTAAAAGACATGCTCTTATTGCTCTTTCTTTCCCCAATACTCATGTTTGATCATAAGTTGAGGTACTTCTCGATCCTTATTTTTCTGGGATAGGTATGCAAAGAGTACATCAATGAGGCTTTGGGTTGGAGGGCATACCCTTTTCCGTTAAAACTTAATAGTTTGTCAATATAATGTGTGGTGTAATTACACGTATATTTTACCAATGAATAGCACAAAAAAAAAAAACAAAAATAACGTCTGTTAAGAAGTTGTTTTAGGACTGTCTAAGTTAGTTTCTATATGTCAGTTTACTATTTTGGATAATCACTAGTAGTTAATTAGTGGATAAGTAATATAGTTAATTGAGTTGCTTTAATATTTGTGCATGTGATGTAGAAGAAGTAGAAAAAATGAAGAAGAACAAAGTATATGAAATAGCTTCCTCATCTCTCTGTCGATTATACATTGTTATTTTTGTCCTATTTCTTCGTCCAAAAATCAACAACGTCGAACAGCCAAGGAATATGTAGTAAATTCCATACCATTGCTGATTCGAATTTGCCTTCCCGCATCTTAGGCACGGAAAGAGCGTCGGAACCACACACCACTCTAATGTGCTTTGGTGCACCTTATAAAAGGAGAATAAAAGCCTATAAGGAAACTCGTCCAAGACTCCTCCAAAATGACTCAACTTGCCATGTGGGACCCATGCTTTCGAGGACCGACATCACGTGTTTGAGCATAACGTGAAAAACACGTGTGCGTTGGCACTTGCCAGTGCTTGTGAGAAAAAACCTCTAGCTTTGGGTTGGAAGGTTATTTTGGTCAATCATATTGGTCAATAGAGGGTTATGTGAACTGTGTACTGTGAAGCGCCCTTGTCGCCACGTGGATTTTTGGATTGGCGTCGGCTAGACGGTGGACAAGAAAAAAATAATTAAAAGCATATTTAGTTTGGCTTAGTTATGTTTAGGCCACCTAAATAATTTTACGATAATAAATTTGGAACTTATAGCAAGTATGGGACATCTAAGTCGAAAAAATTTTGGGACAATAAATTTTAAAAACTAAAGCTATCTATGGACAATATGTATCAAAACAGAAGCAATTTTGAAGTTTAATTTTTCAAAATTAATGTTATGAGATTACAACATTAATTAGGTATCCTAAACTTGCTTCACTTTGAAATTTGTTGTCCTAAATAGTATTTTAATGTATGTACCCTTATAACATCACCACATCTAATAAAATGGGAGAACAATAATTTGTATCTCAATGTTTTGAGAACAGGAGTTTCCGGTCCTTCATATTAATGATGTCACTTTTTGTCCTCATTGTTATCGATTCCGAGCCGTTTTGGTCCCCCGATTAATTAACTGTTAATTTAGGCGGAATTTAAGACGTAAAGTATATTTACCGTCCCGTTTGACAGCTCTATAATGGTTAATTTTAAACTGTGAATTTTTTAAATAAAGCGCAAAAATCCAAGGACAATGTAATATCATCGGAGAAAAACAATCTCGATAAGGGTGCCTTTAACCCGAGCCTCGCACTACATTAAGAACCATCACTCCGGCTTCCTTGGGAAAATGCCCGAGGGATGTCATGACTCTGAAAAGGTATCATTGCCTAGACCAGTCTTCTTCGAGAATGGTATCACGAAGGACAAACGCTTAGGATGATGTCTGAGGCAAGCAAATGGGTACATTCATAGAATCTATGCGGAACACAAGATACGGCTAGATCATCCTAGTTAATGTAATCGGTGGTGTTAAGTCACTCATAAAATGCTATAGATTCAGAGAGGAGGAAGACGATTCGATCACTCTTGCAATAAAAAGTCATGCTCCTCTTGCTCTTATTCCCGCTTTTAATACTCTGATTTGATCGTTAGTTGAGGTACGTCTAGAATCCTTTTTTTGAAAAAATTAGATTAAGATAGATATGCAGAGGGTACATCAGCAAGGCGTTGGGTCGGAGGAGCATAACTTCTCCGTTAAAATCCAATAGTTTGTCCAGGTAATGTGTAGCGTCATTACCAATGAATAGCGCAAAGAAGAAAACAAAAATACCTTCGAACGAATCTATAGAAAATTCCATACCATTGGCGATTCGGCTTTCTCATCTTCGACACTACTGAAACACAGTCTCCCTTGATGCTCGCATCAATTCTTTTGACGTCTCAAATCAATTTATCACTATTTCCCAGCAAAATATGCTCATAGCGAAACGAAATGAAAGAAATTAACTTAGGCGTGGAAGAGCGTTGTCAGAGCCACACACCACTCCAATATGCACATTGTGCACCTTATAAGAGGAGAATAAAAGCCTATAAGGATAATGAGACTCATCCAAGACGACGTAGGTCAAACAGATTTCTTCTAGATGCATCATAATGTAGGCTAAATTAACTTTTTACTATGAAATATTGGAGTTATTATGGAATATTGGAGTGAATGTATATGGAGTGGTTAAATAAGGAAATAGATGAGATTATAAATTAGATGTGATTATTTTATGAGAATGTAATATTTTATTTTGTGTTTGTAATTTGAGAAATTTGCCTATAAATAGTCACCTTGGGTTGTATTGTAAAATACACCAAGTATTGAATTTAATTCATGCTTCCTCTCTCTCATATTTCTCTATAATTATATTATCATAATATTAATATTAATATAATAATATTTTGTAACACTTTTTTTTCCGCATATTTTCAACAAACTTTTTTTTTCTTTTTTGAGAGGCTTTAATGTGAGACGATGCAATACACAACAGTTTCCAAATACATCTTTTTCCTTTTACTTTTTTGGATGCATTCGCCTTAATTTATTAATTGTTTTTTTTGTTAGAAAACTACAAGGCAAATGTGCGTCGTATTTGTCTCCACGTCGAGGAAAAACAAACTCTTCCATCAGCTTCTCATCTTCTCCCTAGTCTTTACCCCTTCAATATGCCAAGAGTTGGTCTTGTAGCTTAAGACATCATCTTATTAATTTAAAAAGCTTGCCATTAGGACTCTTAACATTCAATTACTAAAAATAAATTAGATGTCGGACTTGACTTTTTGTTCTTTTTTTTTTTCGGGGTCGATGTTAATTTAGTCAAAAACTTGAAAAAGTTTTAATAGTAAATTAGTTATTAATACACAAAAAAGAAGAGGGGCAAAATAGATAATTACAATACCAGCCGCCCCTCGGTCGTCTCTCTCGTTTTTTTCCTTTTTTATATAATAATTTTTTTTTTTTTTTATCTACTTGTCTTTCTATAAGAGCCTTTGACTCATCAACCACCATCCTCTTTCTATCGTTACTCTCTGTTTTGGTAATTTCCCCTACCCAATATTGTATTCTAATTTATGTCGTTTTTGTATTTGTTATCTCCCTCTCACCTCTTTTCTCCTCTCCCCCTTCATCTCTCTTACTACTTAATTGCTTTGCCCTATGTCGTCTTCATAGCTTTGATCCTTCTTAGTTCTTGTCTGAAACCATCAACATAATAATACCTCAAAAGCCTCTCTTTGTCCTAAACTTTTTCTTCTTCCCAGATTTTTTTTTTTGCTTTTTCTTTAATTTTCATAGGGATCACATAACAAGATTAGCAAAGATTAGAGCCTTATTAACAAGCCTCCATTCCATGGCTGGAAGTGACGAAGTAAATGCTAACGAATCAAAGGTAATTTCATCTTCCTCTTAAAGATTTGTTTTTTTCTTTTTTTTTTTGCCCTCAGTTCAAAGATTGATGCTTTACCCTTTAATCTCATGTCTGTACGTTGCCTTTTTTCTATTACAGTGATGATTTATGTGTCTGAAGATATTCATATTTTGTCCCTTGCGTTCTTCAATCTAACGATTTAGTCCCATGATGTTTTAATCAGAGAGTGGTTCCACTCAACACATGGATCTTAATATCCAACTTTAAGCTCGCCTACAATATGCTCCGCCGGCCGGACGGCACCTTCAACCGCGACTTAAACGAATTCCTCGACCGTAAAGTTCCGGCGAACGCCAACCCAGTCGACGGCGTCTACTCCTTCGACGTCGTCGATCGAGCCACCAGCCTCCTAAACCGAGTCTACCTCGCCGCCGCCGACGCCGGAGAAAACGAACGCCGCCGCTGGGGAATCACGGAGCTCGAAAACCCTCTCAGCGACCAAGAAATCGTCCCCGTCGTACTATTCTTCCACGGCGGAAGCTTCGTCCACTCCTCCGCCAACAGCGCCATCTACGACACCTTCTGCCGCCGCATCGTCAGGACGTGCGGCGCCGCCGTCGTTTCCGTCAACTACCGCCGCTCGCCGGAGCACCGATACCCCTGCGCCTACGAGGACGGCTGGCCGCACTGAAATGGACTCAGTCAAGATCTTGGCTGCGCAGCGGCGGCGGCAAAGATCCTAAGGTGCACGTCTACTTGGCCGGCGACAGCTCCGGCGGAAACATAGCCCACCACGTGGCGGTTCGTGCGGCGGAGGAAGGGATCGAAGTGCTCGGAAATCCTCCTCCACCCACTGTTCGGCGGGCAAGAGAGGACTGAATCTGAGGAAAGGCTCGACGGTAAGTACTTTGTGAAGATCCAAGATAGGGATTGGTATTGGCGGGCTTTTTTGCCGGCGGGGGAAGACCGCGACCACCCAGCTTGCCACGTGTTCGGGCCGAGGAGTCGTAGCCTCGCCGGGCTTTCGGGCTTTCCGAAGACTTTGGCGGTGGTGGCGGGCTTGGATCTGCTCCAAGATTGGCAGTTGAGATACGTTGAAGGGCTTCGAAAATCGGGCCAACAAGTGAAGCTTCTTTTTCTTGAAAAAGCTACGATTGGGTTCTATTTCTTGCCCAACAACGAACACTTTCAGTGTCTAATGGATGAAATGACGAGCTTTGTCCACTCTTAGAAGAAATCAGAGGGTTTTCTTTTCTTTTGTTGGATATATATGTATGATGTGATGATTTGTGTACGGTTTAGGTAAAGTTGCTCTTACAAGATCAAAGACGAGGATCATACAATGGCTTCAGATTGTGGGTCAAAATCAAAGTATGTTGGTACCGTACGGATGGGGATTTTGCTTGTCGGAAAGCTAAGCTAAGATGGGTAGGAAATATTGTTGTTATTTGTGTTGATATTCTTATTATTACAATAATCCAATTTAGTATTTACTACTACGAGGGATGGATTTAGGGAAGAAAAAATCCATGTTGTCTGTGAATCTGTGTAGGGGTTGTAATGTAAATTGGTTTTTTTTAGTGTGTGTGTAGCCTTGTTGAAGGCCATGGCATGGATGTACTGTACTAACTTGATTGGTTAGCAGTTAGTTACGTTTAATACTGTTTTTATTACGATATGATGGCTACCTTAATTGAGTTATCCCTTATATCTGTTGTATGAAATTTTGCTGGAAATAAATTCCCATTTTGTTTAGACAGCGTAACGTTCGAACAAGTTGAATAGATATAGTAATATTACGTCTGTGTTATTAAATGACAATTTTGAGGGCTGTAAGTGAAAGAAGGAATATATATAAGATTATGTATTATCATCTGATGAATCAATTCTGTGATTTTCTTTAGCTTTGTGTTGTGTCCCGTGATAGAATTCGTTGCCGTCGGCCACTACCCTAAAGCCAACAAAAAACAAATCCTTCTATTATTATTGTTAATTAGTATTATTTTGCTCCATGTACTATAAAACGTTGATTGTTCGATTGGCTACAAAATATGAAGATTGACACGGAACGGTGTTTATATATTGTAGTAATAATGACAATCGTTGTTAGAAAAAGATCATAAACGTTATTCTAAGCTCTATCTAATTTTCTCTAATTCTCTACAATTTCATGTAGTGTTACCCCGATTTGTAGTGTACTTTTTCAGTTCTTAGCGTTTTTTCTTTTTAGTATTTTCGTTGTGGTTAGTGTTGTTTTACTTTTATTGCCTTTTCCTATGAATGAAAATGACCAAATCTTTCCAAGAGGAGGAGCATTGGGTCTGTTTGCCCCGCGTGAATATTTCTGTGAATAAGATTTTAATTTGAGAAAAAAATATGATAATGGTTGTTCTTGTTCAAAGGCGTGGTGGACCATTTAGGAAAAAGAAATAAAATAAAAAAAAAAACGCCGTTTTTGTATTGTCACACCCCAACAAGCAAGCAATAAACCCGTATGTCCACCAAGGATAAGAACGTCGCTATCCTTCAAAACTAGGTGGCCAGATATGAAATTACCAAATTTATATGTGATATTGGATATTTATTGACAAAGATAATGGTAGTTTTTAATATTATTTTATAAATTTAAAATGATTAATTATTATTAACACGTAGTCACCTACGTTTCTATAATTATGTAAGATATATTTGCATATTTCTGACAAGGGTTTTCGTAACATCTTGACGCATATGGTTCATATCCTCGAGGCAAAACCCGTTCTTAGATGGCTTCTTAACTTCTAAACGAAATTGTCAATTTATTTAGATGAGGATCAAAGTTTTAGTTGGCTCTATTATAAGTCTTTCCGAGTAATATATATTATATTATATATATAAAATGTTGACAGCTTGTAACTCATCCACATAAAAGGACAAATGGAAGGACCTGACTAATTACATGTTTTGGAATAAATTCTTTGCAAGGGGCCTACTTTTGATACTTTCAAAAACACCACAAACACTTTTCATTTGAATAATAATATCTATATTTGTCGTGATTACAATCTTGTAAAAGTTTCAATGGTCACTAAATGGTAAGGTAACAGCAAAGCATGGACAAGGACACATCTCTTTGTTTTTAATTGGACTTGACTTATATCGTGGAAAATGTCCTTACTATTGCAAACAATTGTCATAGAATAATATCTCTCCATCGTTTGGTTGATCGTTTCATTATTTAAATAAAAAAAAAAAAGAAAATTCATGACAATTGTTGGACTTGACTCTAAACTCTTTTTTTTTTTATGTCGTATTATAGCTTTGTCGTTTTGTTAGACTTTTGTTAGGCTCTATCGTTGGTTTTTACACGGCCACGTGAAGTCATTGTCATATATGATGGATTGGATAGTTAATATGCTTTTAAGGCATTAAATGAATAATAATATTGTTATTATTTTGTCCCTCTCTGCCAATTTCAAATTAATTTATTAAATATTTTGTTATTTGATATTCATTTTATGACGCACCAATATTCTTAGAACTATTACTTCCGAATTTCAAATTAGGACTAGATGGTATAGAATGTTTTTGTATATTTGATTTCTCTATTTTATTGGCAAAAACATTGTTAGGATTAGGGTTGCAAACGAATCGAACTTTTTTTGTTCGATTCGCGATTCGATTCGAAATTTTAAGATTCGAATTCGAATATTTAGAATACGAATCCGAATAAGAATATTTTTTTGATTCGAGAATATCGGAATACGAATATGAAATCACAAATATTCGATTCGAATATTAATCGAATTATTCGATTCGAATATTTAATATATATTTATAAATATATGTCAAAGATTTTGGTATAAAAAAGAGATTTTTAAAAATAAATAAATTTAGAAGTTTTGTTTATTTCTAATGATAAAGTGTAGAATTAATGTCCACCAGAAATTACAAAATTAAATTCGTGTAAACAATTTCCTATGAATACTGCATTCATGAAATAAAATAAAACTTATATTATTATTGTTGGAGTACAACATTTTTAAGAACTTGTACAATTTCTAAGGTATTTTCACCCTCAAAGGGGTATCCAATACATAATATGACAATTCAATATATATTTTAAATAATAATATTCATATTTTTATTAATTGTTAAGATAAATACTCAAATATATTCCATATTCGAATATTCGAATATTCGATTCGAATATTTCCGAATACGAATAAGATTCGATTTTATGATTCGATTAAATATTCCAATATTCGTATTCGGATTTGATTGTCATCCGAATACGGATAGAATTGTGGTATTCGACTCGATTTGATTCGTTGCAACCCTAGTTAGGATCGGACGGCACCAACAACGGAATATTACGGCAGCTAACGCGTATCGGCAACCCAAGAATTATCAAACTCAGCGATATAACGTGGAAAACCCCCTTCAAATCGACGTGGTAAAAACCACGGGAACAAACGATCCAAATCCACTATCACCACTTCAAGTACAGCAAGATTACACCCACAACACAACCACAAAGAGCTATGTTACCAAATCAAAGATCCAAAAACACCACAACTCAAAACAAAATCATAAAGATCGATTTCGCACAGAAAATCGCAGCAGATTTAAAAATTCGTAACTCACAAACCAACCCTCGGAATGAAAATTCCTTCAGATAGAATGACGATCGATGAATCTTCTACCTTCAGTCCAATTTCAGGTCGATCGGACAATGTTTGCCCCTCCAAATGTGAGAAATTCTTAGCTGCCGCTGGTAAGAAAATTGCAGAAAATTTCTTCCTTTTGAGCTTGATCGATGGTTTTTTTTTTTTTGTAGTAGGTGAGATCTCCTTTTGATATAATGCTCCACTAAGTATTTGGTGCTAATTGGGCTTTTATCCACATGGTTGGGAGCCAAACCCAACAATCTCTCCCTCCCGACTATGTGGAGGAAATCGCCAAACCGGCGATCGTACAACAAGCTTCAAATTTTGATCTCAACAATGACTTAATCATCATATCAGCACCATTATCATTGGTGTGAATCTTCTCAACTTCAAGCTGCTCGGATCCAAAGTTTCACGAATCCAATGATATCGCATATCAATATGCTTCGACTTCCGATGAGACGTCGGATTCTTACTGAGATGAATCGCACTCTGGCTGTCACAGAATAAGACATACATTTGCTGATCAAAACCAAGCTCACTCGTTCTTCATCCAAAGAAGCTCTTTGCAAGTCTCCATAACGGCAATAAACTCGACAGAAGCAATACACTTTTGAAGTCTGGACTGCCAAGATACAGGTCCCCCGAAAAATGTAATCACGTGGCCCGAAGTAGATTCCTCGTATCCACATCTGCAGCCAAATCTGAATCTGTATAACCAACAAGAATAGGCTCGTCAGAACCAAAACACAATCTCATGTTGAATACACACCATATCATACATAAGACTACTACAGCAGATGAGCAGGGAACTCGATTAACACATAACTTCTTTTTCTAACTCGTCTGCAGGAGCACTAAATGGTCGAGTACTCAATACTAATACGGAGGTATGCATGTGAACTCTCATAATCTTTTTCTTTCGTCGTTCTGCATGGCTAAATCGTTGAGGTAGCAAGTAATAGAGTACCTTTTCGATTAGCTTTTCTGCTGAGACAACCACAACTTCTCTTTTCGATGTACTTTTCCTGATCCACAACAATATCTTGAGCTATCAGCCTCCTCATCTTCATCGAGAATATGCTTGCCCCAAATCCATCGAGAAATGCTTGCTCAAGTCCTTCTTTAACGTGTAGATTTGAGATGGCGAAGAACCTACAATAAGCATATCATCAACATAAAGTAATAAAATGATGATATCGTCATCGGGGAATTTCTGCATAAAAACACAATGGTCAGTATCATTCTTCTTATACTCTTATTGAATCATCACTGATTCAAACTTCTTATACCATTGTCTCGGAGCTTGTTTCAAGCCATACAAGCTTTTTTTTCAATTTGCACACATAATTCTCCTTCGAAACCCTCGGGTTGCTTCATATAAATTTCTTCATCAAGATCACCATGAAGAAAAACAGTCTTGACATTCATTTGTTCTATATCAAAATCAAAACCCAAAACGACACGGATAGAAGTCATCTTCACAACTGGTGAAAAAATCTCATTAAAATCAATCACATGCTTCTGACTGAAGCCTTTGACAACCAACCTGAATTTATATCTGGAGAAAGTGAGTGTTCTTTGTGCTTTACCTTGTAAATCCACCTGTCTTCAAGGCCCTTTTACCTTTAGGAAGCTCCACCAGTTCATACGGGTTAGTTATTCGTAAAGAATCCATCTCTTCTTTCATAGAAGCAACCTACTTTTCTTTATCTGGACTTCGAATGGCTTCATCGTAACTCTCTGGCTCTCCTTCACTAGTAAGAAGCACAAACTCGTCGGATGAGTAACGAGTAGAGGGTCGTCTCTCTCTCGTAGATCTTTAACAAAGAAGAGTTCTGGCAAGTCAATGTGTTAC
Organism: Craterostigma plantagineum; assembly: GCA_027422505.1. Classification (NCBI taxonomy): domain Eukaryota; kingdom Viridiplantae; phylum Streptophyta; class Magnoliopsida; order Lamiales; family Linderniaceae; genus Craterostigma; species Craterostigma plantagineum. The sequence continues at coordinate 21,258 of JAPQWV010003536.1, forward strand.
TCCTCCTGCTGAGCGACATCATCAACAACATGATCATCGGTTGATTCTCAGATTCACTTGGATTTGGTGTAAGTAGGCGATCCAAAACAATCAAGTGATCATTCTGAATAACTTGCTTTTCTGACTTCTCGATATCCTCAATCATCTGATCCTCCATCAAGATAACATCACGGCTTCTGATAAGCTTCTTATCAACGGGATCATAACATCTTTAGCCAAACTCGTCATCGCTATAGCCAAGAAAAATGCACTGTCTTGTTTTGGCATCCAACTTTGATCTCTCATCTCTTGGGACATGCACAAAACATTTGCATCCGAAAACTCTCAAGTGGTCATATGAGACATCCTTACCATACCAGACTTTGTTAGAACATCACCGTGCAAGGCAACTGAAGAAGTCAAATTAATAATACGAGTAACCGTATATAAAGCCTCACTCAAAATGCTGAGGCAACTTTGCTTCTGACAGTATGCATCTGACTCTCACCATCAATGTTCTGTTCATCCGTTCAGCTAAGCCATTCAACTGAGGAGTTTTAGGAGGTGTTTTCTGATGCTGAATACCATATCATCGACAATATAGGTGAATATCGCGGACCATTGATGCTTATTGTCGATGATATGGTATTCACCTACATTGTCTGTTCTGATGCTGAATACCATATCACGGCGACCATTTGATGCTTAGCTCGCCTGGTTAAAATAAAAAATAAAATATTAAAAATTATTAAAAAAGGAAAAAAAATAAGAAAAAATTATAAAAAAAATAAAAAATAATATAAAAATAGGAAAAAAATAAGAAAATGAACGAAAATATATTAATTTAATAAACTATTTTAATATTAATATATATATGTTAATAAGTACCAATAATTATTTTAATTTTTTAATATTATATTATAAATAATATTTTTTTTAATTAACTTGGCGGGCTACCCGCGGGCTAGCCCGCCCGCCCCCGCCCAAAGCCCGCACCCGCCGCGGGCTTGCCCGCCCAGGCCCGCCTCGAGGCGGGCCTAAAATTTCAGAGCCCCGCCCCGCGGGCCCAAGCCCGTTTTGACAGCTCTAGTTCTGATGCACTTCAACTTCTTCCATGTCTCCCGCTCAACAGAAACATGAAACTCAATAAAGGAGTCAAGTACCTGATCCTTTGACTTCAAAGCGCGAACCCATAATTTCCGCGAGCGATCAATAAATGTGACAACGTAAGAAGCACACGAAACGATTTCACCTTCAAAGGACAACAAACATCTGAGCGAACTAACTCAAGCAAAGTGTCATTCTTTTGAGGTGGATGTTGATGAAAAGAAACCAATTTCTGCTTTCCAGCTAAGCAATGCACACATCTGTCTAACTTAGCGCCTTCCAAGCCGGGAAGTAGATTCTTCTTGGCCAAACAATCGAGCCCTTTCTCACTGACGTGACTCAATCTCTGATGCCAAAGACTAGAAGAATTCCCGCTATCAACTGTATTCACACCACTAGCAGAAACATTAGTGTTAAACCAATACAAATTACTCCACTCCGTCCCCGTTATCTTTATCATATATATTGGTGGGCACGCAAATTAAGGTAGTATTATTATAATAATATAGTATAATGAAAAGGTAAAAAAATTGTATATTTTGACACGTCTTTTAAGAATATTTAATATTATTATATTGATTGTTTGTGATAGTTTTTTTGCTAAATAAGGTAAGGTGATAAAATTATTGGGACGTCCGAAATGAAAAAATGTGATAAAATTAGCGGGACGGAGAAATTTCTTACCACGAGCCACGATCAAAGAGCCTCGAGTGATCTTCCAATGTCCATCACCAAAGTGGCAAGAATAACCTTCATCATCAAGCTTTCCAGTCGAAATGAGATGCAATCGAACATCAGGAGCATGATTGACCTCTTCAATATCAACTTCGAACTCAATCCTATGTCCAAACAAGTGCCGACTCCTATCACCTTCGCGAAACCATCATTGTCCATCTTCAAGATTCCAAAACCGCCCGTAGCATATGATGCAAGAATTCTCGATTAGCCGTAACATGATAAGTTGCACCGCTGTCCAAGACCCAACTAGTCTCGCCTTTCACAAGATTGATTCGCTTGTCGTCATAGACAATAACAAGGTTATCTGGAGTAGTGGTGGTATTCATGCGATCATCATTGTCGTCAACATTCTTCTTCGACTCCTCTTTCTTCAACGCATAGCAATATCTCTTGATATGTCCTTTCTTCCCGCAGTGATGACACTCAAGATCATTATATTTCGATCTTGACTTGCTTCTTCCTCTGCTCTTGCCTCGGTTGCTGCTCCGGCTCACATGTCTACTTCTCCGCCTATTTTCAGTAACCAACACCTCGGAGTGTGACGAAGTACCATGCGTGTTCCTTCTCACCTTCTCATTCAATACGCTGCTCTTGACGTACTCTAAAGTTACCAAACCATTGAGGGCAGAATTGTCAATGAAACTCTAAAACTTTCCCAAGAATCAGGGAGAGTATTTAACAGCCATAAACCGAGAACCTCCGATTCAAACTTAATGCCCATGCCAAACAAACAACTGATCAAAACACCCTTGAAACTCATTGATGTGGTAAAAATGGACGTGTTTTCTTGATATCGCAAATGCATCGTTTGCTTCAAAAGAAAAAATTTATTGTTACCTGTTTTAGAAGCATATAACGTCTCAAGCTTTTCCCACAATGACTTCGCATGTGTCTCATTCACAATATGATATAACACATTGTCTTCAACCCATGCCGAATAACTCACATACTTGAAGGTGCTCGAATTCCCATTGCTTATCAGTTTTTGAATCGGGCTTTGATAAAGCGAAGATCGGAAGATGCAAATTCTTCACAAATAGTAGATCTTTCATCTTGACTTTCCACTTGTGATAATTTGCATCGTTCAGACAAACCATTCTATTCAAATTCGTCTCCATCCTGCAATGATGAAAAGAATACCAACAAAGCCCACCAAAAAGCTCTGATACCACTCTGTTAGGATCGGACGGCACCAACAACGGAATATTACTGCAATGAATGCATATCGGCAGCCCAAGAATTATCAAGCGCAGCAAAATAACGGAAATAGCACGGCGATATAACGTGGAAAACCCCCTTTAAATCGACGGTAAAAACCACGGGACCAAACGATCCAAAATCCACAATCACCACTTCTAGTACATCAAGATTACACCCACAACACAACCACAAGAGCTATGTTACCAAGTCAAAGCTCCAAAAGCACCACAACTCAAAACAAGATCGTAAGATCAAATTCCCACAGAAAATCGCAGCAAACTTCAAAATAACTCACAAACCAAACCTCGAAATGAAACCCCGTTTCGACAGAATGAAGATCAGCGAATCTTCTACCTTGAGTCCTAAATTTCAGGTCAATCGGACAACGTTTGCCCGTTCAAATGTGAGAAATCTGAACCTGCCGCTGTTAAGAAAATTGCGGAAAATTTCTTCCTTTTTGAGCTTGATCGATGGTTTTTTTTGTAGGTGAGACCTCCGTTTGATATAATGCTGCACTAATTATTTGGTGTTAATGGGCTTTTATCCACATGGTTGGGAGCCCAAACCCAACAAACATCTATGTATTTATTTGAGACATGACTTATTGAATGAGTTACTTGGTATGATATATAAACAAAAACTATATATGTCGAACTAAATCGTTCATTCAACTGGATGGGAGAGGGATGTCACCGGGGTAATATATCTGTGGCACAAAATAAATGATAATTTTTTATAGGACTTTAATATGATGTTATAAGTTCTACTACGACTTATCTGCCATGACTCTTTAATGATTGTGATAATGATTCACTTAAAGGTTAGAGGTCACGACTTTATATGTATTGAACTAATTCCATGTTTCATGGAATTTTAAAGCAAGTTATACATAAAATTGACGAAAGAGGTGTTCAAAAGTTCCGTTCAGTTTTTGGTAATCGAAATTTCAATTTTTTCGCTTCGGTAATTCGATAACCAAATAAAAATACTGAAATACCGAAATAAATTTGACAAGATGATTTTGTATTATAATAATAACTAATTAATAAAAGCCCATAAATAGACATAATATTTGATTTGCTACCTTAATTTATATTAAAACAATTTTCCCTTATTTTCAATATAAGATCGAAACTCAACATAGTATCAATGAATCGATATGAGCACATTCGATCTCTCCTCAATCGACTCTTCATGAAATTTATTCCCCAAAATACAATATGAGAAAACCGTGCATCATGCATTTTTTCCCCAAATTCATAATATTATTATAAACAAATAAGTATGGGCCACCATAAACAATAAGTATGGATGCCCATTAGGAAGGTTGGATCTATAATTATTATATTTGCTATTTTTCCATTGGTTGAATGTTGAAATTCTTGGCCTATAAATACCTCTCATTGGCCATTTGAAGTTGTATTTTTTTTCCTTTTGATTGATATATATGTTGGGTTTATTATATAATATATAAATGTTTTATAACACGTTATCAGCACGAGGCTCTACCGGCAACGCCGATCTCCGCCGACGACGCTAATTTCTGTCGAATATTTACGGGCATAATTAAGTATAATAATTTTATTTCATATTTATGACAATATTATACATATTTAAAATAGATATACAATATACAACAAAATGCCATAGTCCGACTGGTTTCGCGGAATACCGTCAAAATCTAAGTGATGGGAGGTCCAGATTTCGAATCACAGCGGTGGCATATTAATTTTTTATTCCAACTAGCTTGGTTCGGTTTATTCGACTAGCTTGGTTCGTTAATCCGACTAGCTTGGTTCGGTTTTTCCGACTAGCTTGGTTCTGTTTATACCGCCTATCATGTTATGGTTTGTACCACCTGATATGTGCCAGTTTGTATCTCCCGCTAGTAACTACGTCTAATTATATATTAGAAATAACTGACTATACCGACTATATTTTTCAAATATTATTAAGATAGTTATGCATGTAATATTTTGTTATATTATCATTATTGAAATGCTTTTTCTATTTTATAATAATATGACGAATTTGGCGAGCCTTGAATTTGTTGCACTCGATATCACTTTCCGAAATTATCTATCTTTGGGCACCAAATGTCGAAATTCAGTTGAAAGCCAAAGGTCTAGGTGATACCATCAAATCGATCAATGCGACATCCGAGCAGGACAAGGCGAAGGCAATGATTTTTCTTCGCCACCACATTCATGAAAGTCTCAAAATTGAGTACTTAACAGTGAAAGACCCGAAAGACTTATGGAAAAACTTGGAATATCGATATAACCATTTAAATCGGTAAGCGAATATAATTATGATGTTTATAGAATTACTTGTACACTGAAATTATGTGGAAACTATTACCGATGCAATTATGTTGGAGAAAACGTTCACCACATTTCATCCGTCAAATGTTATTCTAACAACAGCAATACCGGGAGAAAAAATTTGAAAGTACTCAGATCTTATTTCTTGCTTACTGTTGGCTGAGCAAACAATGAGTTGCTTATGAAAAATCATGAATTCCGACCGACTGGTACTGCTGCACTCCCTGAAGCGAATACAGTCAATGTTATAATGATAATAGTCGAGGTAATGGCAGTGGACGTGGTTGTGGTGGACATCGAGGTCGTGGCCGAAATGTTATCATGGTTTGGTGGTGTTATCAATATTTCTGTGTGTGGTTATCATAATTATCGTGGGTGGTCATCAAAATATTTCCCAGAAATAAGAAAGTTTATGACAGTAAAAATGAAAAGAAGCAAACTGAACAAAAAGGTCATGGCGAAACAATGTTATCGATGCGGTGGTCCCGGCATTGGTCGCACACTTGTCGTACGCCCCAATACCTTGTTGAGTTGTATCAAGAATCAAAGGGCAAAGGAAAGAAAACTTAAACGAACTTTGTTCAGGGTACAATTGCTTCAACTTCTGGTGTTAATGAAGAAGGTGTTAATTTCGATGCCGACGATTTCTGCTCCTCAATGAAGAAATTTAACCTGCTATCATTTTATAAATTAAATGATTTGCTATTGTGTGCTTTGGTGTGTATCTTTTTAAAGTTATCGTTATGTTTGCTATGATTGTTATTTGGATGCCATTCCTGTGTTTGCTATGTATCGTTTATTTTCAATAATATCGTTATGTTTGCTATGTTATTTGGATGCCATTCCTATGCTATGTATTGTTTGTTTTCAATAATATGTATTAATGATAATTATATGTTTGTTTATAAAGGATATTATATGATGGGCAGAAGCATGTGCGATGGAGAATTATGTCTTGCAGACTGTGCAACGACTAATACAATTCTGAAAAATAAGAAATATTTCGAGCATCTTGATATGAAAGAAACCAGTGTGATTACTATATCGGGTAGCGCAAATATTATTGAAGGCTCTGGAAGAGCTAATATTATTGCCCAGAGGAACAAGGCTGATTATTGAAAATGATTTATATTCCCCTAATGTCTCAAAGAAATTTATTAAGCTTTAAAGCGATTCGAAATAATGGATATCATGTTGAGACTGCACAAAAGGGATATTGAATATTTGCACATTACAAAAGTAATTTCGGATGAAAAAAGAATCATAGAAATATTACAGTCTTTTGACTCTGGGCTATACTACACATATCTTAGAGCAATTGAATCGTATGCTATCCAAAAATTTACCAATGACAGTACATTTAATGTTTGGCGTGACCGATTGGGCCATCCCGGTACAATTATGATGAGAAAGATAATTGAAAATTCACGCGCGACATTTATTGAGGAACCAGAAGATTCTTCAATCTAATGAATTAGCATGTTGCTTGTTCTAAAGGGAAGTTAATTATTCGACCATCGCAAATGAAAGTAAAGACTGAATCTATTGCATTTTTGGAGCGTATACATGGCGATATATTGTGGGCATATACATCCATCATGTGGACTATTTAAATATTTCATGGTATTGATTGATGCATCAAGTAAATGGTCCCATGTATGTTTATTATCTACGAGAAACGTGGCATTTGCGAGATTACTTGCTCAGCTGATTAGATTAAGAGCACATTTCCCATATTATCCGATTAATAAAATACGCCTTATAATGCTGGTGAATTTATTTCCAAGGCATTTAATGATTATTGTATGTCTATCGGTATCGATGTCGAGCATCCTGTGCCACATGTCCATACACAAAACGGTCTTGCAGAATCATTGATTAAATGTCTGCAATTAATTGTAAGGCCATTGTTGATGAAGTCGAAACTACCATTGTCTTGTTGGGGCATGCTATATTACATGCAGCAGCACTAATCCGCATCAGGTCAATAAGTTATCATGATGTCTCCCCGTTACAAATGGCTTATGGTCAGGAACCAGATATTTCTCATCTAAGAATTTTCGGATGTGCAGTATATGTTCCAATTGCACCACCACAACGCACAAAGATGGGACTTCAAAGGAGATTGGGAATATATGTCGGATTTGAATTTCCATCAATTATAAAATATTTAGAACCCTTAACTGGAGATCGATTCACGGTCACATTTGCCGACTGTCACTTTGATGAAACAAATTTTCCGACATTAGGGGGAGAAAAGAAATAGTTGGAAAGAAATATTAGTTGGAATAATTACCGCTAAATCATTATGATCCTCGAACAAAAGAATGTGAACTAGAAGTTCAAAAGATAATTCATTACAAAGTTTAGCGAACCAATCAGATAGTTTTGCTGACCCAAAAAAAGTGACAAAGTCACATATTCCAGCTGCTAATGCTCCTGCTAAATTGATGCTCCTGCAGAACAAACAGATAATACGATTGAGCTTAAACCACAACTGAAGCGTGGTAGGCCATCTGGTTCCAAAGATAAAAATCCTCGGAAAAGAGAAGGAGCAAATAATAAGAATGGTCCAATCGAGGATTTATCGACTAGAGAAGAGTCGATGGGCATAAATGATGATAAGAATGACAGTTAGGTACCTGAACAAATTGAAAATTATGATAATGAAGAGACCTCGATCAATTACGCCCAGAACGGAATAAGATGGAACCGAATACAGTCAACGTTGACGATAAAATCTCATTTAACGTAGCGCTACATGAAATGAATGAGACTAATGAGAATGAGGCTCGTGAACCAAGGTCTGTAAAAGAATGCAGACAAAGAAATGATTGGTCAAAATGGAAAGATGCAATCGATGCTGAATTAAAATCACTTGAGAGACGAAAAGTTTTCGGACCTATAGTCCGTATACCAGAGAATATAAAGTCGGTTGGATATAAATGGGTTTTTATCAGAAAGAGAAATGAAAAGGGCGAAATTGTGAGGGCTTGTTGCACAAGGTTTTTCGCAAAGATCTGGTATTGATTATGAGGAGACATATTCTCCTGTGGTGGATGCAACAACTTATCGTTATATAATAAGTCTGGCAATACGTGAAAAACTCGATATGCGTCTAATGGATGTTGTCACTGCCTATTTATATGGCTCACTTGATAGTGACATTTACATGAAGCTTCCTAAGGGATTTCAATTGCCTGGAAATTCAGGACCCCGTGATGGGTACTCAATTAAACTGAACAAATCACATTAGGGATTAAAGCTATCTGGGCGTATGTGGTATAATCGCCTAAATGAATACTTATTAAAAGAAGGATACAAAAATAATCAAATTTGTCCTTGTATATTTATGAGGAAATGTGGAATGATTTTGTCATCATAGCAGTATATGTTGATGATATAGATATAATTGGATCTCCTGAAGAGTTATCAAAGGCCGCTAATTGTTTGAAAAAAGGAGTTCGAAATGAAATCTCGGAAAGACGAAATTTTGTCTTGGGTTGCAGATTGGATACTTGAAGAATGGAATATTTGTATGTCAAGAAACATATACGAAAAAGGTATTGAAAAGATTTTATATGGATAAAGCTCATCCGTTGGATACTCCGATGATTGTTCGATCTTTAGATGTGAACAAAGATCCGTTCAGACCTCGAGAAAATGATGAAGAATTGCTTGGTCGAGAAGTACCATAAGTGCCATTGGAGCACTAATGTATCTTACGAGTCATACGCGACCTGGTATAGCTTTTGTTGTAAATTTATTGGCGAGATACAGTTCGTCACTACTCGTAGACATTGGAACGGTGTTAAACGAGTTTTTCGATAACTTAAAGGAACAAATGATTTGGAATTATGCAGATCTAATCGAATATGCAGATGCTGGTTTTCTATCCGACCACATAATGCTCGATCGCAAACGGGTTATCTATTTACATATGGTGGAACTGCTATTTCTTGGCGGTCATTAAACAAAGTTTAACTGCCACTTCATCTAATCATGCGGAAATTTTAGCAATTCATGAAGCTAGCAGATAATGTGTTTGGTTGCGCTCGATAATCCAGCATATACGACAAACCTGTGGATTATAATCGAAAAAGTTACCTTCGACGATCTTATATGAAGACAATGCTGCATGTGTGCTCAGTTAAAAGAAGGTTACAAAGGCGATAGAATCAAACAATATATCGCCTAAATTCTTCTATACGCACGACCTTCAGAAGACCGGCGAAATTGACGTACAAGTTTCGATCAAGTGACAATCTCGCATCTATTCACAAAAGCGCTACCTCCAAGACTATTCAAAAAATTTGTAGATTTAATTCGACTCCGAAGGCTCAAAGATCTTGAGTAATGTTTACATCAGAGCGGTAACATACGTTGCACTCTTTTTCCTTCATTAGGTTTTTATCCTATTGGGTTTTTCCTAATAAGGTTTTAACGAGGCAGTTATATAATCAGATGAAAATATTTTTGTAATGGGCATCCAAGGGGGAGTATTATAAACAAATAAGTATGGGACACCATAAGCAAATAAGTATGGATGTCCATTAGGAAGGTTGAATCTACAGCTATTATATTTGCTATTTTTCATTGGTTGAATGTTGAAATTCTTGACCTATAAATACCTCTCGTTGGCCATTTGAAGTTGTACATTTTTTTCTTTTGATTGATATATACGTTGGGTTTATACAATATATAAATATTTTATAACAAATATTTTATTTTGTTTTGTATTTCGGTTTTTTCAGTTGGTAACCGAAAGAACTGAAATAAATTCTGTTTTACCGAAACCGAACCGAGTAAGTTCAGTTTAGAATTCGGTCTCAAACTTTTCTAGCCGAAATTTCGGGTTCGTTTCGTTTGGTTTAATGAAATGAACCGCCGTAATTGAAGGATTGCATTCATTAAAAACACTAGTATGCTTAAGTGCGGTTGAGATCCTCTATTCCACTTTCTGTATTCCCTTCCGTATTCCAACGAACGAAAATCGTTACACCTCCCCCCGACAAGTGTTAAACACGTAAACATCATTACACCTATGAATTTCATTACAACAAGTGTTTAAACAAAAAAAACCTCATTATTACGTATTTTTCTAATATGAGTAGAAAAAATCGTATTATTATTAAAATAGAAAAATACGTATAATAAGTTTTTTTTAAAAACACTTGTTGTAATGAAATTCATAGGTGTAATGATGTTTACGTGTGTTTTAACACTTGTCGGGGGGAGGTGTAACGATTTTCGTTCGTTGGAATACGGAGTGGAATACAGAAAGTGGAATAAAGGATCTCAACCGGCTTAAGTGTGTGCAATAAAATAAAATTAATTATTATTGAATGGTTTGTTAATAAGTAATATACTAAAAATAGATTTGATAGTTATTAAAAGTTATGGAGGTATGTGGTTTAATAAGTGTTTTTCTTATTTTTAGTAGTAGTTAATGTAAACAAAATCTTATTGGTCAATTGAGACAGATCAATTGACAATTTTTATCCATCCTAAACTCTATAAAAGAGTATAGATGATCCAAGGAAGAAGTTTCGCAATTTCTTTTTTTTTATCTTTTTTTTTTTTGTCGTGAGAGGATCCCATAATTGTAAACATTTATGATTGAATCATGAGTATCGTCCAAAACTATGTATCACCTTCATATAATAAAAAAACAAATTAAAAGATAAAATAGAAATAAATGTCCTTGCGTGTTTTTGTGGACATGGAGAAACTGAGCATGCGCCTAATTTAGTGGTCCATATAAAGACACTAATGACAGCAGAGAAAGGAAGAAACGTGCAATCCATCATCAATCATAATCTTCATCATTAATAATTTCATCTATAAATTATAAATTAAGCATTACGTGTACTGTTTTTGGCGTTTACTTCTTTCATATTTAGCAATTATTAAAGGACGATTTAATTGAGCTGTTCGTATCCAGAGGATAGTGGTCCGTGTTTTATATTCGGACACAAAACAGTAAAAGAAGAAAAGGAAACACCTTTAATGAAGGAGGTTATGGGCTTAGACTAAAGTTTGTTGGGCTTTTCACGATAATACTCGAAGATATGGATCATAAGTCAAACTAACGTCTAACACAATATATTCCAATACGATCTATTAGCCCGATAATTATGGCAATGTGTAGGCTAAATAACTTATATCTTATATAACAGTGTCAAGGATATAGGTGATGTCAATGGGCGCGGGCGGGGGCGGGGATCTAATCCCTTCGTCCCGGTCCCCGGGATAACATTCGGGGACGAAATCAGTCCCCATGTCCCCGTCCCCACGGGGATCCATTCACGCGGGCGGGGATTCTCCAGCGGAGGATTCTCCGCCCCTTATTTTCTTAAAAAAAAATATATCTTTAATATATATATAAATTTGAAATAATATTTTTGTTATAAAATATTTTATAATTATAATTTTATATTATTTGTATTAATTTAATATTTTTTAGTCTATAATTTATATTATTTTAAACTGTTATTTAAATCATAATGTAATATTATCATATATTTAATAATCTAAATAGAGGGTTCAGGGGACGGGAGGGGATCCCCACGGGGATCCCAACGGGGAGACATCATTCCCCGTCCCCGCTCGCGGGGATAATCTCGGGGATTCCTCCGCCCCTTCTGGGGCGGATCCCCGCGGGGACGGGGAATCCCGCCCCATTGCCAACCCTAGGATGAATCAAGCACATAATATATTCGAGTTTGATGTTATGAGTTATGATACGGACTAGAATCAGATGGGCCTAAAGAAGTATTAAAATAAGAGGCCCAATCGGCCCAAGCAAGAAAATATCTAGATAAATATCAATAAAGCTGCAGGAGGTTTTATAGAACGGCGTGCCACCATACAGATGAGGCTTCTTCATACCCTCCAACAAAAAGTCCAGCAAAGAGGGACACGTGTCGACCATGGATTGGGCAGTATCACTTGGGGAAAGCTGTGCCATTTGCAGGCTGTCATTCAATCAACAGTCGTCACTGTTCACAGTACCCTAGGTGTCACGTCCCTGATTCCTTCCCGGAATTCTACATACAAGAAGCTGCTGGGAGGTGCTATAAAAGGAGGGACTTAACCATTTTTTCAGAACAACGATCACCATTCTAACACTTTTCCACACACAAAACACCTAGAAATCTTCTTTCTCACTGTAATAATTTTCTTCCATTAGATCTTTAACAGATATGAGCGAAAGTGAGTTATGAGCGTGTAAATCTTCCAAGCTTAGTGAAAACCAGTTTTAGAGCGCCCGTGCGTAGGATCTACAAAGATCCGAACCACGTAATCCTTGTGTTATTTCGTTTACGTTCAACACAAGCCTCCCCAACGTCACGGACAGGTCCCCCAACGTCACCAAACAGGTCCCCCGGATGCCCAAAAAGGTCCCTCCAACGTCCAAAAACAGGTCCCCGACGTCCTAAATACGATTCCAAACACGCCCTTTCAGTTTCCTTGTAAATAAGCAACACCTTATGCACATTCTCAACTTTGTAATACCATTTCTCCGGCTATATAAATTTCCCTTCCCCACACATATAAATCATGTTGATTAGAATTGCCCACCATATCAAGTTCGATTCCATTACACTTCTTATGTGTGAACTTGGAAAATGCACAAAAATAGGTTTGCTCCTATGAAAGTCAAGTTCAGATTCAACGAGACTAACAAACTAAGTTTTGAGAATTGATATACTTAGAAATCAATTTTTGCAATGTAATATATATAATATATATAGTAATAAATTTGTCCTATGCATATATTAATTTTCTTAAATACGTCAGATGAACCAATCAAATCGTTTGCCGAGTCAATAACTCGGATTTGTTCCTCCTCATCTTACCCTACCAACATGTTGATTGAGTTGAGACTACTTCGTCAAACAAAAGTACGTCAATTCTTACACCAAAATTATCTCATTGTTCCAACGTCACCGTCACCTTCCAAAAAAAACAAAATTAGCCCATAATCCAATGTGATACAAAAATAGCTAAGGCACATGTAATGTAAGCTGTATCTACGCTTAAAACACCCAAATTATAAAAATTTATCAGTTATTATATCATGAGATTTGCTATGGTGCCCACATACCGTGAGCAACCACCGTGAGCACCATAAGCAAATATCTCATTTTCTCTTTCTTTTTTGCGTTCTTTCGATTCTCAACACCGCCAACACCTCCGTAGACAATCTCATATCCATTGTAACTTAAATCACCATCAACAACACGTTAATTTTAAAGAAATCATCACATCGGTATTCGTCCACATGTGAAGAATAAATAATGGATTTTCTTTAAAATTAACGTGTTTAGATTGTGATTTAAGTTACCAATGGATATGAGATTGTCTACGGAGGTGTTGGCGGCGTTGAGAATCGAAAAAGCGCAAAAAAATGAGAGTTTTGCTTATGGTGTCATCTCACAGTAGGTGGGCACCATAGCAAATCTAAGTACTTATTAAAATAAGGTTTTTATACATAGGTACTTGTTCGATTGAGATTGCCTTTTTTACCATCTCCTAAGTATCTTTATACATATAATATATATATATTATATATATAGATTTACGTACCATATCACGTGTTTGTCTGGTACCTAATTCCTGAATATCTTACATGATATCTCTTCAACCATGAGACACCTATTTTCAACTATTATGTAACAAATGTGCCTTCAACCGAACGGGTATCCATGTATAAAAATTTCATGTTACCACAGGTGGTACATATGGAAAAAAGTGACATATATAGAAAAATACTCATTGAATAAAAAATTTACAAATCAATACATATGTCAGAAATTTTTACAGATAGGTACATATTTTACTGTTTGTACCAATTTTCTCTCTCTTGCCGTACATGTATATATTTCGTACCACGTCACACGTTATACAATACCCTATACCGTTTCGATATGGTGCCTTAGTGTGATATATATGACGTACCCTTTTCTCAACGTATTACATACCAAATACGTTGCTAGAGTATCTAAATGTTTTATATGGCTACCTACCTGCGGCGGATGGGGTACCTATGTGCAAAAAAATTATCCTATTAGGTACCTACATATAAAAAAAATAATGACAGGGTTGCAAATGATTATTACGTGAAAGACCCTCTATTACTCACAATCTATATTCTTTTATTCTTTTGCTTATTAAGTGAAAACATTTCATACAAAAATCCTCATATATTAACAACAATATCTCCCAAAATTATCATAAACACACACCCCCAACAAGCCCCATCACTCTCTATCTCTCCCTCCCTCTCTCTCTCTCTGTCTCTCGCTCGCTCGCTCTCGCTGGAAATGGACAGACTAATCAAACCAGAGCTTGAAGTGATATCCATGGCGTTCAAAGGGGCCAAAAGTGCAGCCAAGAATTCAAGCTAACAAATCTGATGCACACCATGTCCGTAGCTATCTCACTCACAACCTCAAATCCATCCATCTTCACTTTCCACAGCCTTTCTCGATAATCCCACCGCTTTCCACGGCGACCTTCGCCGTCCACCTCCTCAAACCCCGCGATCAGCCGCCGCTGTCGATTCCCGCCGACGAAATCCTCGTCCGAGCTTCGATGCTTCCCACCGGCAAAGCCAGCCAAGAAGACCTCCGCCGCCTGTTTTCTAGGCCCGGCCCACACATATTCAAGGACGCCAAATTCTCCGTCGTCTTCGTCGGCCGGCAGGTGGCCGAGCACCTCCCTCGCCGAGCGGCAGAAGGTCGTCGCTCGACACGGAGTTTCTCTTCTCAAAGGCGATTACGTACTGCGATAGATCTGAGCTGAATTCTCTGCTTCGATCGGGAGTCAAGAACGGCAAGGCACGGTTAGTTTCACTCCTAATTGAGGCCGGCGCCGACGTCATCAACAACGGCGACGGCGACGGCGACGGCGACGATGGGTCTCTGCTCGCTTTGGCTGTTAGATACGGAAACGCTGATGTCCTACAAACGCTGATTCGATCGCGCCGCGGCAGTTTAGCAGCAGGCGACGGAAATCTCGGCCAAGTTCTCCACTTCGCAGCTGATATGAATAGGGTCGATTTAATGGAAATTCTGTGCCTAAGCTTCGCCGATTTAGATTTAAATTCGAGGGATGCTGAGGAAAGACAGCCCTCCACGTGGCGTCCATCCACGGGCAGATCGAAGCCCTTGAGTCCTAATCTCGGCGGGAGCGAAGCTGACGTGGCAGACGACGGCGGCTACACTCCCCTTCACTATGCGTCGGAGGAGAGGAGATTCCGACGCCGTCGAATTCTTGCTGAACCATTCCGTGTTCTCCAAACACGCCCTTACTAAGGAGGAGAAGAAAACCCCCTTTGACTTGGCGGTGGAGAAAGGAACGAGCATCTGTACGATGTTCTGAGTCTGGGTGACGATTTATTACACGAATTTGCGAGGAAAGGAAACGCAAGGGAGATTATTACAAAGTGTTTTGGTAATACTAATGGGTCGGCGGCGGCGGAAGAAGGAAGAAAAGAAGGCGATCGACGAAAGGGATGGCAATGGTTGGACACTTTTGCACAGGGCTGCGTTTAAAGGACACCTTGAGTGTGTGAAACCTTTTGGTGGCTCGTGGGTCTCGGGTCGATTCGGTGGAACCGGGGCGGGTTATTCGCCCCTTCTTTGTGCGATTGGAATGCGGGCATGTTGAGGTTGCTGTGTTTTCTTTTGAGTTGTTGTAGTACTACGAAGGGAGGAATGGTAACGAATTCTGAGATTGAGTATCTGAAGAAGAATCGTTCATTTCTGCTCATCGTCAAGTGAAGGAGAGGCTCTTGAAGTTAATTTCTTGGAAGATTAGTTAGTTTGTGTCCTTCCTTTTAGTTTTGTTCATAGTCATTGTACTAATCAAGTTTGTTTCTTGATTTATGCTTTTCTTTTCTTTTCTTTGCGTTGATTTCTCGGAAAGAAGCAACGACCATCTCCCAAATCCAAAATAAATACCAAAAGTTATTCAACCGTAATCAAACTGAAACTCAAAACTCGTTTTCATCTTCTCTTCATGTTTTAATCACATATTGCTTTTGGGAATAAGATACCCCGAAAGATACGTTTGCTATTTAAAATTACAACATATACTCTTTTTTTTTTATTTTAATTATTAGAGTATCCATATAAAAAATAAAAAATAAATAAAATATGTAAAAGTACTCCGCGTTATTAATAATGTTTTTTGTACGTTTTTTATTTGAAAAAATATTGACTTTATTATTTATTATTGTGAAATTATTTCTTTCAAAAGAATTGGTCTAGTTTGAGTTGTAAATGACATGTTTATATTAAAAACTCGGGTAGAAGAGAATATTACAATTATAGTCTTTTGAGTTGAGAATTGATTTATCGGTTGGAGAAGAATTAGTGGTCATTTTGAGTTTGAGAATGAGTTTGAGTGCTGAGAATACATTCGGTTGGAGATGTCTAAATCTATTGTAAGGATAACTGCACGAAATGCATTATGCATCTATAATTGAATTGAAACAATCCAACATAAGCGACCTAAATAACCATTCTCTTGAATAAATTTATTTTGGGCATCGAAATATAGATTTGCCAAATTGGCAGAGCACCTTAATTCGGGTCATTGTCAGCTACGTTACTTAAATTATATAATATGCAGAGTACAATTTATTTATCTAAGCATATATAGAAGTAATAGAAAGTGGCATTTAGTTATTATATTACATCTCGTTAAGTAATGAGCAAAAACTAATCTATTTAGTGATTACGTCATCATCATTAGCTAGAAAACAAAGTCCACTTTTTTGCTTACGAATAAACAAATAAGGATCGACCGTTACGTTAGACCAAAAAGTATAAATTCATAAAAGCTGAGTCAGAATTATAAGCTTTTCAAAATTATCACGTCAACTTCAGGAAATGGAAATATAAGCTGAGTCAGAAATTGATAAACTTGCGGAGATGTGGCGAATAATCTATTAATTGATTCTATTATGTATTCGAAACGGTAAGAAAAATTTAGTGAATTAAAGTTTAGTGGTTTAAGAGGATACGACCGGATAAAACCGATAAAATCGATAACTCTATAAATAATAAACTATAAAGTATTTTGTTAGTCAAATTAAAGAGAAAAGTAAATAAGATGGGGGGTTAAAAATCAAATATAAGTAAATGTAGTAGTGTGAATAAGTATTAGAAAGAAATTTGAATTTTTTAAGGAAAACCCTAGCCCTCTCTCTCACTCATCCCCCTTCTCTAGTGGCGCACAGTCTAGCGGCGCAGCGAAATCCGTAAAATAGCTTTGCTCCCCTTCCTCCAGTAATGGAGAGGGGGAGCTCAACCAAATCCCTTCGGCACATCCAAATAGTTTGCTCCTTTTTGCTGTCGTTTTTTTCGAGTGTTTTCATGTTGTTTTAGTCTCCCTTGTGGGAGTTTTTGTCTGCTCCCCGTAGGAGTTCTTTTTTCCCTTATGTGAGTGTCCTTCTGAAGAAGACAAGGTATAAAAAAGCTGAAGATGGAAGAAAGAGAAGAGTACCGTAGATCTAACTTGATATCCATTTGTTTAGAGTGGTAGGTTAGTCTGTAGTAGGTTCTTTAGTTCTTCTGTCGGATCTTTGCATTTTGTTTCTTTCGGGTTTGCTTGTCTTTTTCTTCCCTCTGGGCGATGGAATGCTCCAAAGGTGCATTTGAGCTTTTGGCTCCTGTAAATCTTATTGTTCTAATGAAATTTACGTATGAAAAAAAAGTGAATAAATAATTAGAGGAAATAGAATTTTTTTTCAAAGAGGTAAATAAGATATAAAAAATTAATAATAAAAAATAAAAAGTTAATGTGGAAGGGAAGGGAATCGAACTCTAGTCCAGATACCACTAGGTTGCAATGATTTTTTTGCACTTGATAAATTTCTAGCCGAAATAGAAAAAACCTATTCGTGTCTAAATTTAAATGTCGCAAATCGATCTCTATACCACAGATAACTTTATCGAGTAGTATTCATTACTATTCTATGTTTTTTTTTTCAAATCTCAAATTTCATTCACCACTTTTCTTTTATCATTTCATACTTATTAATTAATTGCAACAAAAACAAAACTCCACTTTTTGCGACGGGATTAATTAAATTATGTGACGTGATCATTCTTAATAAAGTTTATATGACTTCTCTTAAAGCAACATTTACCTGTAGAAAAGCTTAAGGTAGAACTAGAAAGAATCTTTCAAGATGTTTGTATAGTCAAGGCGTTGTGTTGAATAATATACTTCAATTTCAGCTTTATATTATTACTTGATATTGTCAATTTTTTACAATAAATGCATTGGCAAATGGCATGTTGAATAGTTCCAACCACACGACTCTCTAGGTGACAAGGATACACTTTTGCTTCAAATATAGTAATAGTAATTGAATGCATTGAAGTTGTCGAATCTAACACACCTTATATACCATTCCAAGAATAACAAAATTAAATTATATATAGGTGAATCTATATAAAAATACCTAATTGGATAAAATTTTTACACATAGGGTACCCATGTTAGAAAATTTTACAGATAGGTACCCGATATAATTTTTACCAGTTTCTTTAGTCATGTCGTACCTTCATGTGTGTATATGG
>JAPQWV010003537.1:0-40187 GCA_027422505.1 Craterostigma plantagineum
AAGAAGAAATAAACTTTATGTAGCTTTATTATTTCTAACGATGAGACTTATTGAGTATACTAGTTACATCGACTTTATATAGAGGCTAGAGATTAATATAAAAGAAGATATATCAATTTCATTAATCCCTTGATTAGGGTCTTCAATACTCTTTTATGGTTAAGATCTTCGATGATTGATTGAGGATGATCTTCAATCTCTTCATTGACTTACCATATTAAACGTATTGAGTCTAATGTGACATCCTTGATTACTGCCATGATTCCCTCATTGATGAACCAAATCAATCCGTGATTTGTCAGTGTAACAAATCACGTCCTTCCTATTACTCCTATCATCCTTATCTCTCCAATTATTTGATTGGTTGTTATTACCCTCCCTCAAACTGTGGCGGGGCTGGAGGCACAGTTGCTGCGAATGTGATGAAAAAGCAGCTTTACACAGGGGCTTTGTGAAAATGTCCGCAAGCTGAAGGGCAGAGGGAACATGACGAGTAACAAGAAGTCCCATTGCGACTCTTTCACGAATAAATGGTAGTCAAGCTCAATGTGTTTGCTCCCGAGCATGAAAAACCGGATTAACAGTCATGTGTAAGGCACTCAGATTATCGCATAGAAGTAGAGGAGGACGGCTTTGAGGAATTGAAGATCCCGTAAGAGAAAAGTGAGCCATGTCAGTTCAGCTGTTGTGTTTGCCATTGCACGATATATCAGCTTCGGTACTAGAGCGTGATATGGTCGGTTGCTTCTTTGCACACCAAGAAATAATGTTTTGTCCAAAAACGTGCAAAACCCCGTTGTAGAGCGCCTAGTAGTGGACAACCCGCCCAATCTGCATCAGAAAAAGCAAAAAGATCAAGTGTAGTGTTGCCAGTTAGATGTAAACCCAATGTAATAGAGCCTTTTACATAACGTAAGATACGACGGACCATTTTAATGCTAGCAACAGTAGGCGATTGCATATTGAGACACATAGTTAACACTAAAAGAAAGATCAGGCCGTGTAATTGTTAAATATTGCAAAGCACCAACAATGCTACGATAAAAGGTAGGATCAGAGAAAGGTGTCTTATCATTAAGTCCCTTGGTTTTCGATTCCATAGGTGTATTCATCGGTTTGCAATCCAACATCTGAGCCTTGTCAAGAAGAGAGCGAGCATAATGGGTTTGAGACAGGTGCAAAGATTATTGGACCGTTGGACTTTATACCAAGAAAAATGATGTACAGGTCCAAGATCTTTCATTGCAAATTCGCTGTGTAAAGCTGAGATAAAATCGTTAAGTAACGTTGAACTCGATCCTGTTAATAACATATCATCAACATAAAGAAGTAAGACCAATGTGCCAGATGAAGAGTGCATAATAAATAAGGACGGATCAGCGAGGCTACAGAAGAAACCAGCTTTGAGTAAGAATGTGCTAAAACGATCAAACCAAGCTCGTGGTGCTTGTTTTAGACCATATAGTGCTTTTCGAAGTTTGCAAACATGAGATGGAAATTTTGGATCATGCATACCTGGTGGTTGCTCCATATAAATGGCTTCAGTTATGTAACCATGAAGGAAAGCATTTTTAACATCAAGTTGTCGAATGTCCCATTGACGAACCATGGCTATACTAAGAACTAAACGAATAGTACCTGGTTTAATGACCGGAGAGAATGTTTCTAAATAGTCGATACCATCTACTTGGTGATACCCCTTCGCAACGAGTCGTGCTTTAAGCCTATCAAGTGTACCATTGGCCTGTAGTTTAGCTTTGAAGACCCATTTTGATCCAATAATATGCATATGAGGGTCTCGGGAACTAAGGTCCACGTGGAATTTTGATGTAGAGCATCGAGTTCTTCAAGCATAGCTTTCCGCCATCCGTCATGTTGAAGGGCTGCTTTGACGGACCGTGGCTCGCTTGGAATATCCCCACAAGCAAGAAGCAACGCATATCGTGATTCGGCTTGTAAATTCCATGTTGTGCTCTCGTAACCATTCGATGATCTGTGGATGAAACAGATTCAGAAGAAGGTATAGAGTTTGCACTTACCGTGGAATTATCTTCGGTCGAAAGGGATGTAGGCGCATCATCTTCATGTGAGAGTAAATCGAGATCAATACTAGGGGAAGTGTGCTCTTCTGGCTGAGTTATCGTCGGTTCAGCGGGAACGCTTGAGTTTGTAGGATCTTGTACACCTGTTGATGGATTCAAAATTGCTGCTGAAACAGGAATCTGTGTTAGGTCTATCGTTGAAGATGGTGAGTTCACTGAAACATGAGACGGCGAATCAATAAATAACGGTAAAGTAACATCAGAGGATGGTAATGACCTATTTATCTTGTACGGATATAAAGTTTCATCAAATATGACATGCTAGACACAAATATTTTATATGTTTTAGGATCAAGACATTTGTACCCTTTATGCGATCGCTGTAACCTACAAACACACAAGGAACGGTTTTAGGATCAAATTTATTCTTTTTAGTATTCCACGTATACGGGTAACATCTAGAACCAAACACACGTAAAATATTATAGTTAGGATTAACACCATATAAACGAAAGTAAGGACAATCAAAATTAAGAGAAGAAGATGGTAGACGATTGATTAAAAAAGTTGCCGTGAGGAAGGCTTCGACCCACAAAGAAGGAGGTGCGCCACTATGAAAAATCATAGTCATCCCAAGTTCTCTGATACTTCGATGGCGACGTTCAACAATACCTGTTTGCTCCGGCGTATGTGGGCAAGAAAGTTGGTGGCTGATTCCCTGTTGCTGAAAGTGTAAAGCAAGTCTTTATTTACAAATTCACCGCCACCATCAGAATGAAAAATTTTGATTTTCCTGTCAAACTGGCGTTGCACATAACTTTCAAAAGCTAAATAAACATCAGTAAAATCAGATTTGGCACGAAGCGGGATAGTCCATATATAATGAGAAAAATCATCAATAATGCAAGCATAATATCGAAATTTATCACGAGATAGAACAGGAGCAGGTCCCCAAATATCACAATGAATTTTTTCAAAAGCACTAGTACTAGAAGAAGATGAAGAACCAAAAGGTAATTGCTAAGTTTGCCTAGTTGGCAACTTTCACAAACAACGTGCACATTTTTATTGAATAAACACTAATTAAATTCTTAGAACTTAATAAATGAACAGAGGACTTTTGCGGGTGTCCAAGACGTTGATGCCACAGCTCTTCACTCCCTGACTTCTGTCTATTTGAAAAATATGTTTCTTTTGGGTTGGATAAAACATAAAGATCTCCTTTACGTTGACCCATTATCAAAGCTCGACCTGTTGCTCGTTCCTTAATGCAAAAGAGTTTGTCAGTAAATTCACAATTCAAAGGATATTGAGATGTTAATTGACTAATAGATAGTAGATTCCGAGTTAATTCTGGTACATGAAGAACGTCACGAAGGAATAAATCATTCTTACCATCAGATACTACAACATCTCCAATGGCATCTATCTTTAAGTGAGAACCATCACCGATGAAGACAGAATCGTGACCATCATATTTTTAAGATTTTGTAACATACCTGAGTTTGCGGTCATATGATTTGAAGCACCCGTATCGGTTGTCCACTCGAGATCTGGAACAGAAGTATCCATGGTAAGAGCAGCAAGAGCCTGAGGAAGACCCTCTTCTTGTACTGATTGAGTTGGTAAACTCCAACAGATCTTGGCAATATGTCCAGTTTTTCCACAAAGCTGGCATTGCTCATTTTGTATATTTCACGTTCTTTATTTGTCATGCGTCGTTTACCCGGTGGTGGCGGCCTTGGAGTGTAGTTGTTCACTTTCTGTTGCGAATTATTTCCTGCATAATTATTGTTAGTAGCTGAAAAACCTCTACCTTTTGAGGAGAATTGATTGTCGCGACGACTGTTGTTGTAGTTGTGATGTTGATTGTTGTGGCGTTGGCCATAAAAGGCATATGATTGTGTGTCTGTTGTTTCAGCCCATGTGTTTCGTTGTTCGAAACCCTGTAAAAGAGACACTGCTTCTGAATATGACGGCATCGGAGGTTTGAGCATCGCCGTTGTGAATGATTCATATTTTTGTCCAAGATTGGCTAGCAACGAGTAAACTTTGTTTTGTCTGGTACTGGACTTCCGATGGCGGCGAGACTATCGCAAATCGTTTTGAACTTCCGCAAGTGTTCTGCCAAAGTTTGGTTTGGATCTTTTCTGAGGTACGTGAGTTGTTGTCGAAGAGTAAACTCCCGTTCTTGTGAACATTGAGCATAAGCTTCTTTTAAGGCCTCCCAAACTGTCTGAGATGACTCAAGACCAATAACAAGGCCCAACGCTTCTTCTGTAAGCGTTCCAATAATCCATCCTCGAAGGAGACGATCTTCTTTACGCCACTTGAGGTATTCATCAGAGAGAGTTTTGGTGTTCGTGGTTGAAGTACCTTCTGTTGTGGTAACATCTTTGTACATGGTCGGCTTCATTGTTTCTCCGGTAAGAAGTCCAACCATGTCTTGGCTTTCGGCAAGGGCAAGCAATTGCTCACGCCACAAAGGATAGTTTTCGGGGGGTGAGTTTGAGTGTGACAAAGTTGCTACGTTCAAAGAAATTGTGGATGCCATGGTTTGTAGTATGAATATCTCTTGTCTCACAGTGGCTCTGATACCATAAAGAAGAAATAAACTTTATGTAGCTTTATTATTTTCTAACGTGAGACTTATTGAGTATACTAGTTACATCGACTTTATATAGAGGCTAGAGATTAATATAAAAGGAAGATATATCAATTTCATTAATCCCTGATTAGGGTCTTCAATGCTCTTTTATGGTTAAGATCTTCGATGATTGATTGAGGATGATCTTCAATCTCTTCATTGACTTACCATATTAAACGTGATTGAGTCTTAATGTGACATCCTTGATTACTGCCATGATTCCCTCATTGATGAACCAAATCAATCCGTGATTTGTCAGTGTAACAAATCACGTCCTTCCTTATTACTCCTATCATCCTTATCTCTCCAATTATTTGATTGGTTGTTATTAACTCCCACTCTTCTCCCTTACATCATTCATGTTGCATATTTATAATATTAGATTACAGCTATAAGTTTGTCTACTAGCATCTCCATAGTCAACAAAAATCCCAACTCCTATCACGCGTGATCTATTATTTCAGCTGTAGATTTGATATGTCTTTGACTTGGTTGGCCATATCTCATCCGTATCAAACTTGGCTTCTCTTTTTTTCACTTAGTCTTCATGGTGGCTGCTCCTTGATCATGCGTATTTTTTTGTTTATTTTATATTTGTTTTTTGTTTTTATCTTGACTAATTTGAGCTTATCCAACAATATGGAGTTGCGAGTGATTGAACATAAGCATCGTTCCACATGCTTGCTTGGTAGTTTCCTGACCTCCTCGGCTCCATCAGCTAATGCAATGAAAGGTTACGCTATTCAAACACTATATATTATATGTTTTGCATGCAATGATGGGTTTAGGGTTGTCGTCGTTATTTATAGTGGAAACTTATGTGTACGGCCCGTTTACCGATTAATGTAAGAGGAAAGTTCCTGAAATGTGTTCGCATGATCAAATAAATCCACGAAGTCAATGAAGACATATACAGTGCTGAAATTACCGTTTATTTATTTCTTAAATAAAATGAATATACGAATTAGAAATTGCATGACTATCCTGTAGACTTGGAACATTGCATGCTACTATATTCCATCTTTTTTGTTTCCTTCCATTTAATTTTATGGTCCCTTAAATTAAGTTATTTTGTGGTCCATATGCCCCATTGATGACGGGACTTTGGTACGACGTTGCATATGAATTTAAATGACTCTCGACTAATTAGAAGAATGGTTATTATTAAATCACATCTGAAAAACGTTTCTGAAAGCAACAGATTCAACTTACGTCAAAGGATTCATGGTATGAGGAAGAATCTGAACCATAAAAAAAGGTGTTGTTTCACGTTAAAGAAATGAATTTCGATTTTAGTTCCAAAACGCGTCTTGGTTCCCCACGCAAGTACAAAACGTTTTTTGGCGCATCATCAGCTGTCCTTCAATAATACTACTTAAAAACAACTTGCATTACATTATTACACCCAAGAAGAAGAAGTTGAAAGACACACCAAAACATAACCTTAAAATTGAAATGCACTGAACGCTGAAAGATTACTACCAAATTTCTATACTGGGATTATAATTCGCGAAACCCTAATTCGACGACATATCTATCGGTTTTACGAGTAGCGAAAACAAACTATCCTTAATCTCCTGCTGAGGCGAACCGAAACCATCGCCATTGTGGTAGATGCACATAGCAGCCCTTCCAAAGTTCATAGCACTCGTTCGAAAGTTCTTAAACTTGCTTTGCATCATTACGTCTTTATTCATCTTCTTCAACGTAGCGTCGAGCAAATCCCTTACATACTTTCTTGCTTCTTCCTCCGAGCAACCTTTCTCATGCATATAGCACTGTATTGACTTCGCATTATCCCCTCTCTGAATTTCCTCCTATCATATATATATATATATATATGCATTCCCAAGATCAGATTCAGATAATAAATACTAACATATGTTTAAGTTTTGATTTCTTACATGAGTGGTTGCCAGGTCATCAACCAAGCGAAAGATCATTGAAGTGCAGTATATGACGGGGGGATATTTCTCCAAGCTCTCCATTTCTTCCTTCGATATGGGATTCGTCATGCAGCAATAAACGATAAAGAGAAGAATACCGCTCGCAATTGAGACCCAACCTACGTCGAGATACTCTTGAGCTGTTGGGATGCATCCACTGTGATACCATTTTGCTTCTTGATAGTAAGCTCTTATTAGATCCGTCCACTGCAAAAAATGATCGATCGATTCACTTGTATTCATTCATTGTTTCGAAAAAGAAAATTACGAGTTATTATTATTATTACCATTTTCCTTAAGCTCGGGATGATGTTGAAGCCTTGATCGCGGAGGATGTCATAAGCCATTTCGTTAGTGTTGTTAAACACGGCGAGGAAGATAACCCTCATGTATTCGGGAAGATGGTCCAGTGAGTTAACATCCCACCTGTTATTTTTTTGGGAACACGAATATGAGAGAAACGGTTTTGATCGTCGAATAACAATGAAGAGCATGTTGTGTGCTGTATAATTATGTGTGGACTATAATTAGTTACCTTTCGATAGCATCGGTAAAAGCCCTAAGCTCATCCAAAGTACCGTAAATATCGTATATGTCGTCGATGATTGTGATCAGATTACCGATCTTATTGAGCATGATCCTCGAATACCAGTGATGGGATTCAGGCGTAGTGCCTATCGTCAAGAAAAAGCCTTCCACTATTCTGTGCCTTGCGAAGCTCGATTTTTCTTGAAGCCCAGTTTGTTTGTACCAACTGTTTTTTTCACATAACAAAGAAAATTAATGAAAACCCTATACTAAAACATTAATTAACGCTGCGTCGTGCTTCATACTTTCTGGAAATCTTACGTACCTTGTCAGATGTTTCATCTCATTCTGAAACTTCGACTGCACTACGTTGAAATCGAGCTTGGCAAGTTCGAGCAAGACGAAGTCATCTGCGTCGTCCAGGCGAAGACTCTTTTCGTAGACGCGTATGAACCATTTGGCTTCGAGCTTTTCGACCCTCCAATGCAGTGGAAAATCCAAAGCGTGCCTTATTTGCTCGGCGAGGTTTGAGTCTTCGATGCGATCGACCACACCGTTAAGGCAGCGAACAGATAAATCTTTGGCAGAGTCTAACGTGGCTTCGCCTTCTACAGACAAGAACGAAGCTTCGTACAGCGCAAGAACGCCCTTTACATCATCGGACAAGCTTGATCTGAAGTTTCCATCCCCGTCGGTGAAGCTTAAGAACACCTCTGAATTTTAAATACAAGGCAAAAGAGAATGGTTTTACGTCGTGATATACAATATTTCATGCAATATATATATACATATATATATATATATATATATATATAACTATTGACAGCACACACACTTGTGGAACATGGTATGCATGTTGTCTGAGAAGTCTGAATCTGAGAGCAGTGTGATATAGGCATGTTTCAGAAGCAGCAGCATATATGTTCTTTAACATGTTCTCAATCTCGTAGGTGAAGTGGTAAGAAATGCCGAGCCTTTGCAAGGTATCGATAAGCTCGAGTTGGCTTAGCAAGTGATCATCAGCTTCTTTCTCGCCTATGATTCTCTTCGCCTGAATCTTCAGCTCCTCCAACCGTTGGGCGTGCTCTTTGTCCTGCAAAATTATTCCAAGAAAGACGAATTAGTTATATTACAGCAGAAGCTTTAATTCGACCTTGGAGATATTAATTAATAAATAGATCTTATACAGCATATGGACTTGTGAGTGATTGAACGTAATCATCGCCCCAAAGGGTTGGTTGGTAGTTTCCTGTCCTCCTAGCAGGCTCCATGAAACTGGCTGCTATTATGCAATATAAACTGTAACTTGGGAATATTTTGATCAAATCAGTTTGGAGGTAGTTATATATTTATACACGAGCTTTTAGCTATTTGGTTTTTCAGTCGAATCGACAGCATTTTCTATTTCGAAGTAAACAACGATTATTGACTACCATCTTTGACCATAGAAATTCCTATTTAATTATTTCTGAGATTGGTTGATTGAATTGAACACAACACACCACCATTACGTCATTTATAGGGCAGTTTTTCTCGATAGCTTGTACTGGACAGGACAGTGTTCATTGAAAGAGGCTACGTACGTACTATACTACACTAATGAGATCACGTTTCAAACCATTGACCCGACCCGACCGATGAGATAATTAAATTTAGAAATGAATTGATATTTTCTTTTTTGGGCTACTTAGTTTTAGTATATATTGTGCTGCGCTTCGCTGCCTGCCTCATTTGAATGACTGAAAGAATCATGTACTACATACGAACGATATCCATGCAAACGTATTAACATACAACGATTTGTACCGTAGATACTATTTTATGGACATCAGTCCAAGAATGATCGTAACTATTACTATGCTACGACCGTTGAAGTTTTCTTTTAAGAAAAAACATTTCTACCATTTCGTTTGCGTCATTTACATTGTACATTACTTGTCACATGTTTTATAACCTAGTAATCTCACTTCATAAGCTTGTAGATTGTTACTGTTATTTACAGTGGAACCAATTCTTTATAGATTGGCCTCCTTGGTTTTAACAAGCTTGCCCGCCCTATTTCTTACTGAAGATATAAATGTGCCTAAGAGGGGGGTGAATTAGGCTTATAGAAATTTTAGCTTCTTTTCACAAATACTAAGTGTGATGACTTAGATATGCCTACTAGTGTTTGTGACGAGTATGCCTGATATATCCTAGTAACGTCGGATGTGCGTCGGGTCTGTCTCACAGCGATAAAGGAATAACTGAAAAGTAAGTGCGAGACAGGATTTTTATAGAGGTTATATCCCCAACTGGGGTTTACTCCTCTCCTTGGGATTTCTTCCCAAGAGTTTAACCAATCACTATAATGCACCGTAGCTGGATACAAAACTGATTGGTTAGCCCAATACACAACCGAAACAAGTCGAACACTAGCCACTACTAGGTTACCACACGCCGAGTTTCGTTCCTCGGAATCTCCTTGATCCCGACAGACACAGCTCGCTACCGAAGGGCCCCCGGACTTGTCCTTCCCTTCACGTGTGCGTAAGCGTCGACCTTGTCTCTTTGGTATCGCTCACGTCCGAAGACAGAATGTATGGCAGGGATTATGGAATAACAGGATAAATCACTAGCTCAGTGATGGATATGCCGGTTAACGCTCAGGTGGGCAGAAAGCTATCTCAAGTGGGAACTCAGGAATCTTTCAGTATGTTTCTGCTCAAGAATCTTTCGTAGGCTTATATTCGCAAATTCTAAGTTCTTCGAAAGTATTAAGTGCACCTCATATATAATCTTTTTCAAATAGCACTTCACATGGAAAATTATATCAAACAATAATTACCTAATCAAGCATAGTTTCCATGCAATCATACCATATAAATCATGCTCTTAACAAATCATCACAACGGTCATATAGCATATTTAAGCATGATTATATTCCATATAGAAAGGTCAATTTCGTTCTCAAGCATATTCAAGCATTTCGCATATAACTACCATATCAGAACTTTCCATAAGAGATTCCCTGCTATCTGTTTCTAGAACGAGTCAGTCCAGATTTTCTTTCCAAGTATAGCACATAAGACAGCATCACATCAGCACGTTTTCCATGTATAATTCATAGTATAATTACCATGTTTAGCACACAAATCATATAAGAGAATATTTAATACGATTTATCAATCATACCCAACCTTTCCTTATTTCAGAGATCACATCCGTTTATAGCATATAACACCTTATCCAAAAATTCAATCAAATCACATCTTTCCTAAATATAATATTCCAATCAACATAAGGAAAGATATCAATTTAATATTGCACATTAAATTCAGTGTAAAGCATGCAAAGAATCGCATAAGTGATTTTCGTCCAGGAATAAACTAGTATCAACGGATATATCACTTTCCATATATAAACAGCATATTTTCCATATATAGCTCAGTAGGATATCTCATGCATTATTTCCATATATAGCACAGTACGATATATCATATCTCATGGACTGTCTATAACATGCGATCACTTAGTTCCATCAAATCATCACAGAATCACACGCAATTCAAATATTCAACACTTAATCAATTTTATAGCTCATAAACAATGCATGGTTGAATATTATCATGAACTTAGACATTTTATTTGTCTCAAATCGAATTGCTTAATTTATAGACCTAACGTCTTTACAATTACATCGTTCATCAAAACTTTCTAACATATACGGACCAAAAAGGTCAACATTCTCCCCCTTTTTGATGATGACATGTAATTGACACAGCACGGAAGCATATAAGCATATTCGATCATGCAAGTCCTAGCGCATATGTCTAAGTGTTCCATAATCACAAAGCAGAGCATACGATATTTCCTAATCACATGTGATACATATTTGCTCCCCCTGCCTACGTGCAGTTATCTCTATGACATGCTAAGATATATCTTTAACTAATCTTGCTCCCCCTGTCTAAGTGCGGATATATCCTATCTTTTCTATGTTATATCCTGAGTATTAAAAAATTTTGAAATTACCCGTGAGTGTGCTCCCCCTGCCTAAGTGCGCATTTTCCAAGCATGGTTCAAGCAATCATGTAATCATCTCAGCAGGCACTTAGTACTTATCAAGAAATTTTACGCAAGTCAAATAGCACAGTTAAGCATCAGAGTATGAGATCAACATATGATATATCCTAAGATCAGAGCAAAAGATGTTAAGCACAGGAGATATATCATAATAGCAGCAAAATATTATATTAGGGTTCAACGAGCCTCCCTATACACCACTTACCACTAAAACACTTAGACGCTAAACGTCTAAACTTACCTTACTACTACTCCCCCTTCATCATCAAATAAGGCGGGAGGATCAACTAAAAACTGAACGATACTGGAATATCCTAGGGGCAACTAGGAGCAGAAAGGAACTAGAAGGGCAGCCTACTGGCTTGAAGAGGTCTCGGAATCTGCGGGCTTAGAGAGGGACTTCTTGATGAGCTTTGAGAGCTTGGATAATTTCAGTGAAAGCTCGGTATACTGCTCTTTGAGCTTGCGGAAGCGCTTCTGATTATCAGCCTTGATATCAGAGATATCGCGGCGCAACACTGTGATTCCTGCCTTCCCTACGCTGAGCTCATCCTCGTAGTCGTCGTCCTCGTCGCTTTTGACCTTTGCTTTTCCCTTCGCAGCAGACCGTTTCTGAGCACTATCGACTGACCTGTTCTCCTTTGCCTTGAACCAGCCTTGACTCTGAGAGTGGTGAATTCCCATGCGCTTAAGGGTCACAAGGTCCACTACGTGGGCAGCCTTGTCTTCCCAAGCCGGCGGCAGAATGATACCTTCGCACTCGAACATGTGAGTAAGCAGCATTCCATAGGGCAGCGCCTTGTCCTTGCTCTCGATGGCCTGAATCATGTGCTTCATGACGATATACCCGAGGTTGAATCTGTGATTCTGGGATATCATATACACGGCGAAGGTGCTCATGAAGTTCATGGTTGTCGAGTGGCCGCCACTGCCTATTTTCGCACTCCAGAGGGTCATGTTAAGCAACTTGTGCAGGAAGAAAAAGTCGATAGGGAGCTTGTTCAGGGCTTCTCCGTCAGAAAATCGAGGTTTGGTGCGGGTATTCCAGAGTGTCCTAAGGACATCACTGAGATCGAACTCATCGGCATGGCACCAGTCGTTCATGTCGTAGTGACAGAGGACCTCATCAGCAACCCCCAGCATGGCATTCATAGTCTTAGTGTTCCATTCGATTTTGCGGCCGAGAATGTAGGAGCGGATGATGATATTCCCTTCGAACTCTTCATAGGTGAAGTTTGCATAAAAGAGTTTGACAACCTCAGGATAGTAGGGCGTGTTGATGCTGAGAAACTGCTCCCATCCAAAATCCTTTACCAGGTGATAACCGTCCCTTCAGGCAAGTTGTCGAAGGCAACTCCCCGTCCTCTGGCAATATCCCGTTTGCTGAAACTTTTGTAGATGGTGCGATTGCGTTCCTCCAAAAAGAGGGCTTCAGCAGGGATTTCGTTTGGCTTTGACAAATCAACAGGCGGGATGTCAGAAGGTTTTGGGGTTGAATGCGGAGAAGGAGGGGCTTTTTCAAGTGGTGATGGAACTTTCTCAGGATTTGGGGATCGTGGAGGAGACTTCTGAGTTTCCTCAGGAACTTCGTCAGGGACCTCGGAATTTGAGGCAGGCTTTTCTGGTTCGGGTGACTTTGCGGGGGTATCGGTAGGAGTGAGGCTGGATCTCTTTGTCTTCTTCTTCTTCTTGACATTTTGGCCGGAGAGGGAATCTTATCAGTGGATTTCGTTTTGGAACGAGTTTTGCGAGAGGAAGGCGATGAGGCTGAGGCTTGTTCTGGGGATTTAGGAGGAGATTCAAGTGGGGACTCATCAGACGTGGGCTCCTTGCGTTTTCGGCTTGAAGATTCTTTGGTGGCTGCCTTGGGTGTGGATGTTTAGCCATTTTTCAGAAATTAGGGTTTGAAAGGAAGTTTGGAGAAGATGAATGAGTTTATGATGATAAGGAACGGTTTTGAATTTAAAGAATGGTGTCGGTTTATTTTAGGAAGAGATAAGGATGAGATTTGAAATTTGAAATTTGAAATTTCGAAGTTGGGAAGTGAAAACTGTCAGAGATATCGGACTGATTTGACAGGATCTCATAATTATGGAAGGGATTTGACTGGGCTGAAAGGAATATATTTTAAATAAATGAGTTCCCTAAAATATCTGAACGGCTGGAATGATATCTACGCGTTCCTTCCTTAAATAACCTAATCACATTTAAGGACAGATCCAGAAGATCGGATATTCCTAAAATAAACTAGATGGCTGAAGGAATGTCTTGGAAAGGATAACTACGAATTTCTTCCTAAAATACGAGAATTTCACTTAAGGAAAAGATCTATAGGATCCACGGAAATATTCTAAGGGCAGAATATCTTAAGATGGGATAACTATGAATTTCTATCTAAAATCGAATAATCTAGAGTAAATGATAGAATTAAGCAGATTTACTAACCTTATTCAACTCGATAATTCCCAATCGATCACGGATGTCGCAGAATCTTGCCTCAATTAAGGGTTTCGTGAAGATATCAGCAAGCTGATCATTTGTTCCTACGAATTCCACACTGATATTCCCCTTCTGAACATGGTCTCGTATGAAATGATGTTTAACCTCAATATGCTTAGTACGAGAATGATGCACGGGATTCTTAGTAATACTAATAGCGCTAGTGCTATCACACATAATGGGAATTTTGTCATAGCCTAACCCAAAGTCACTAAGGGTTTGTTTCATCCAAAGAACTTGTTGACAACAATTTCCTAAGGCCATATATTCAGCTTCGGTTGTGGAGAGGGCGACAGCATTTTGCTTTCTACTAGACCAAGTTACCAGGGAATTTCCAAGTAATTGGCAAGTTCCACTAGTACTTTTCCTATCTTCCCTACAGCCGGCATAGTCGGCATCGGAATATCCCATTAATGGGAAGTCATCCGTATAGGAGTACCACAGACCAAAATTGACAGTACCCTTGATATATCTAAGTATCCGCTTGACTGCGGTCAAGTGAGATTCCCTAGGGTCAGACTGATATCTCGAACACATACCAACAGCAAACATGATATCAGGGCGACTAGCAGTTAAATAGAGCAGACTTCCGATCATACCTCGATATTGTGTTTGATCAACCGGTGTACCTGATTCATCAATGTCTATTTTGGTGGTCTGATGCATAGGGGTGGAAATTGCTTTGGAATCACTCATCCCGAATTTAGTCAGCAATTCCCTGCTGTATTTCGTCTGGGATACGAAGGTTCCATTGTCCAGCTGCTTTATTTGCAACCCGAGGAAGTAGTTCAGCTCACCCATTAAGCTCATCTCAAATTCCTTCTGCATAGACTTAGAAAATTCCTCGCAGAGAAGGATATTAGTGCTTCCAAATATGATATCATCAACGTAAATTTGGACCAGTATCATGTGATCACCTTCATACTTAATAAACAGCGTGTTATCAATAGTTCCAGTCGAAAATCCTATGTCAATCAGAAACTTACTTAACCTTTCATACCATGCCCTAGGAGCCTGCTTTAAACCATATAATGCGTTATTTAGTTTAAAAACATGATTTGGAAAATCTTCCCTAGCAAAGCCCGGTGGTTGTTCTACATAAACCTCCTCATTTATAAACCATTTAAAAATGCACTTTTTACGTCCATTTGAAAAAGTTTAAAACGTTTAAAGCATGCATATGCAAGTAAGACACGTATAGATTCTAATCTAGCCACTGGTGCAAAAGTTTCATCGAAATCAATACCTTCCTCCTGGGAATAACCTTTTGCAACTAACCTTGCTTTGTTTCTTGTGACATTACCGTGTTCGTCGAGCTTGTTGCGGAAGACCCATTTGGTTCCTATGATGGATTTATCGTCTGGTCTTTTTACGAGTGTCCACACTTCGCTCTTTCGAACTGAGACAACTCATCTTCCATGGCTGAGACCCATGATATATCATCTAGAGCTTCATGGACTGTCTTTGGTTCCATCATTGAGAGCAGTACATCATGAGATTCCTCCGTATCTTGATTTCGTACAGTTGCTCGAGTTTTGATTCCAGATCTGATATTTCCTATCACTTGATCTGTTGGATGACTGGACGCATGTTTCCATTTTCTAGGTTGCAGCTCTCTAGCTTCTGGTTCCACTGTTTCAGCATTTTCATCTTTAGGAATATCTTCCTCACTGTCTTTAATATCCTGCAATTCTGCACAAGGCAAATCTATACCTTCCTCATCAGTAGCATCTATGTTAGGCATCTCATCAAAAGTAACATGTATGGATTCCTGAACAGTCAGCTTTCTTTTATTGTAAACACGATATGCCTTAGACGTAAGACTGTAACCAAGGAATATCCCTTCATCAACCTTA
Organism: Craterostigma plantagineum; assembly: GCA_027422505.1. Classification (NCBI taxonomy): domain Eukaryota; kingdom Viridiplantae; phylum Streptophyta; class Magnoliopsida; order Lamiales; family Linderniaceae; genus Craterostigma; species Craterostigma plantagineum. The sequence goes on from JAPQWV010003537.1 coordinate 15,584, forward strand.
GCGTCAAATTTTCCTCTCTTATCTCTATCGTTCAAGATAAAACATTTACACCCGAACACATGAAGTAACCTATATTTGGAGTTCTACCATGCCAGATTTCATAAGAAGTCTTCTTTAATATCGGCCTAAGGAAGATACGGTTAGACACGTAACAAGCTGTACTAACGGCTTCCGCCCAGAACTGTTTAGGAATATCATACTCATGTAACATAGATCTAGCCATTTCCTGTAATACCCTGTTTTTACGTTCAACAACACCGTTCTGTTGGGGGGTTATAGGAGCAGAGAAATTATGACTATATCCATACTGATCACAGAATGATGCAAACGACTTACTATCAAATTCCAGACCGTTATCACTTCGTATCCTACATAAATTCGTTTCTTTTCATTTTCAAGTCTCTTTACTAGCGATGCAAACTTATCTAATGCCTCATTCTTATGTGCAAGGAATATCACCCAAGTATACCTGGAGTAATCATCAACGATGACAAAGCATATCTTTTACCTCGCAGAGACATCGTCTGAACCGGACCAAAAAGGTCGAGATGCAGCAGTTCCAGAGGTCTGGATGTAGATATCACATTCTTGCTTTGAAAGATGTCTTAGTCTGCTTGCCCATCTGGCATGCCTTGCATGTTTTGTCCTTGACAAACTTTATGTCAGGAACACCTCGTATCAGTGCATTGCTTGTAATGTGAGATAGTAATTCCATGTTGGCATGTCCTAGGCGTCTGTGCCATAACCAGGTGTCATCCTGTGTAACTGCTAAACACTTGACATTCTGGTCAGTGATATCATCAAGAGTTATACAATATATATTTCTATCCCTAGATGCACTGAATAGTACCTTATCATTATTTCTAACTACACACTTATCATTTTCAAACGTAACCGTATGACCTTTATCGCATAATTGACTGATGCTAATGAGGTTATTTCTAGATTCTTAACCAACCATACGTCATCTATAGTAGTATGTAACGTGTTACCGACAGTTCCAACTCCTATAACCTTAGCTTTTGTGTTATCGGCGTAGGAGACATATCCTCCATCATATGCTTTCACCGACACAAACTTACTGATATCACCTGTCATATGGTGGGAACACCCACTGTCGAGGTACCACTTGTTCTTCCTACTGGATTTTCTTCTTTGTACCTGCATGAATCAGTTCTTTCTGAGGTGCCCAATTTTGATTGGTCCTAAATGGTTAGCAGCAAAGTAATTCCTGTTAACACGTGGTATATCATGTATCACAGGCTGTGATCTCTCAGTCACAGGCTGGCCAGAGTTAGAAACTTCAGGAACTTTCTTAGGTCTCCAGACATATCTAGATTTATCAGCTTTCTTCAAGAAACAGTGGTTAGCATAATGACCAAGACGACCACATGAAAAACATTTAGGTTTCCTAACGTTTGTGGAGGTGCAGCATGTTCATGTGTTGTGGAATATCCTAATCCTGTTTTCCCGATTTGTGCAGGAATACTAAGTAACATATCAAGATTTTGTTGTCCTTCAAGAAATCTAACATTGGTACGAGAATTTTCTTCTAAGAAATCCTTAAGAGCGGACATGTCCCTAGATATATTCTTTTGCTTCCTAAGTTTCTCGCAATTACACAAGGCTTTTTCTTTCTTAAGAGTCTCTAGCTCGGCTCTCAGGCGCTCATTTTCTAGATCCGTTTGATGCTTCTCTCTAGCTACTTCATCTCGTTGCCTAATTAGACCCTTCACTTGTGAGTTGAGTGACTTAATCCTTCTTTCTGCATTTTGAATTATCTCAAACATCTCTTCTTTTTCATCTACTTCAAAGGCTGAGGAAGCGTTATCATGAGATTCATCTTGCCTAGCATATAATTCATTCAGAAATAATATTTTCTTAATAGTGGATGAGTCCGATACCTGATCATCATCCGCGGCCATGTAGGCGAGATCTTCTTCTTCTTCGCTCCCGGCCCTTCCCAGTTTGTGACCATGGCCTTCTGCTTCTTTATCTTTTGTCACCATTTTCCATCGGGCAGTTTGAGGCAAAGTGGCCTGGCTTGTTGCACTTGAAGCATTTCTGTACATTGTTTCCGGATGACGATATTCCCTTGTTCCTATGTTGGAATTGGAATTTCCCTTGAACTTTCTTCTCATCCGAAATTTGTCAAACTTTCTGGTCAGCATGGCGATCTGCTCCATTAGGTCCTCCTCAGATTCTTCTTCGCCTTCAGAGTCGTGTTCTTGTTTGGTATTAAAGGCAATATTTGGTTGATTTCGGACTGGTGGTTTTTCTTTGATGGAGATCTGAGTCATCTCGTAGGTGGTCAGAGATCCGATCAGTTCTGACACTGAAAGTTCATCCAAGTCCTTTGCTTCATAGATGGCGGTCACTTTGGGATTCCATTCTCTAGGAAGAGATCTCAGGATTTTTCGCACCTTCTCACCATCTTCTATTTTCTTTCCCAACGAGAACATTTGATTAATGATGTTCATGAATCTGGCATACATGTGGCTTATGGTCTCGTTGTCCTCCATCTTGAACAGCTCGTATTGGTGAGTCAAGAGGGCTATCCTTTCTTGCACAACTCGAGTGGTTCCTTCATGTGTGACTTGAAGCATGTCCCACATATTTTTGCAGATTCGCATGAGCTCACACGATTGTACTCTTCTCTTGTGAGTGCGCAAGCTATCATGTTCTTAGCTTTGGCATTTAGAGAGATTCCTTGCTTGTCTGCTACATTGTAATCAGGGCCTTTCTTTGGAGTTCCATCTTCGTTTTTGGGAATGTAAGGTCCTGTTGCGATGATATCCCACAGGTCGTAGTCTGTAGCGATCAGGAATTCCTTCATGCGATTTTTCCATATGGCGTAGTTTGTCCCGTCGAAGAGTGGTGGCCTGGAATGGGATTGTCCCTCTGCAAAAACATCAAAACTCGAAGAAGCCATTAGATCTTTAACTCAGGCTTGTTAGGCCCGTCGTTTGAGTAACCCGCTCTGATACCAAATGAAGATATAAATGTGCCTAAGAGGGGGGGTGAATTAGGCTTATAGAAATTTTAGCTTCTTTTCACAAATACTAAGTGTGATGACTTAGATATGCCTACTAGTGTTTGTGACGAGTATGCCTGATATATCTAGTAACGTCGGATGTGCGTCGGGTCTGTCTCACAGCGATAAAGGAATAACTGAAAAGTAAGTGCGAGACAGGATTTTTATAGAGGTTATATCCCCAACTGGGGTTTTACTCCTCTCCTTGGGATTTTCTTCCCAAGAGTTTAACCAATCACTATAATGCACCGTAGCTGGATACAAAACTGATTGGTTAGCCCAATACACAACCGAAACAAGTCGAACACTAGCCACTACTAGGTTACCACACGCCGAGTTTCGTTCCTCGGAATCTCCTTGATCCCGACAGACACAGCTCGCTACCGAAGGGCCCCCGGACTTGTCCTTCCCTTCACGTGTGCGTAAGCGTCGACCTTGTCTCCTTGGTATCGCTCACGTCCGAAGACAGAATGTATGGCAGGGATTATGGAATAACAGGATAAATCACTAGCTCAGTGATGGATATGCCGGTTAACGCTCAGGTGGGCAGAAAGCTATCTCAAGTGGGAACTCAGGAATCTTTCAGTATGTTTCTGCTCAAGAATCTTCGTAGGCTTATATTCGCAAATTCTAAGTTCTTCGAAAGTATTAAGTGCACCTCATATATAATCTTTTTCAAATAGCACTTCACATGGAAATTATATCAAACAATAATTACCTAATCAAGCATAGTTTCCATGCAATCATACCATATAAATCATGCTCTTAACAAATCATCACAACGGTCATATAGCATATTTAAGCATGATTATATTCCATATAGAAAGGTCAATTTCGTTCTCAAGCATATTCAAGCATTTCGCATATAACTACCATATCAGAACTTTCCATAAGAGATTCCCTGCTATCTGTTTCTAGAACGAGTCAGTCCAGATTTTCTTTCCAAGTATAGCACATAAGACAGCATCACATCAGCACGTTTTCCATGTATAATTCATAGTATAATTACCATGTTTAGCACACAAATCATATAAGAGAATATTTAATACGATTTATCAATCATACCCACCTTTCCTTATTTCAGAGATCACATCCGTTTATAGCATATAACACCTTATCCAAAATTCAATCAAATCACATCTTTCCTAAATATAATATTCCAATCAACATAAGGAAAGATATCAATCTAATATTGCACATTAAATTCAGTGTAAAGCATGCAAAGAATCGCATAAGTGATTTTCGTCCAGGAATAAACTAGTATCAACGGATATATCACTTTCCATATATAAACAGCATATTTTCCATATATAGCTCAGTAGGATATCTCATGCATTATTTCCATATATAGCACAGTACGATATATCATATCTCATGGACTGTCTATAACATGCGATCACTTAGTTCCATCAAATCATCACAGAATCACACGCAATTCAAATATTCAACACTTAATCAATTTTATAGCTCATAAACAATGCATGGTTGAATATTATCATGAACTTAGACATTTTATTTGTCTCAAATCGAATTGCTTAATTTATAGACCTAACGTCTTTACAATTACATCGTTCATCAAAACTTTCTAACATATACGGACCAAAAAGGTCAGCACTTACGATCAACACTTACGATGAAAAACAATCCTTCGTTTTATTTTCCATTACAAAATGCTTCCCTTTTTATCATTACATTATGGGATTGTAGGAAAAAACGAAGCTATTCTAGACTTTTAATTCATAAAAGATGAAATTTCTGCTAAATCTTATATTAGGACAAACGCCTATGGGTTTTTTTTCTTGAAACGCATTGTTTTATCATCTACCTTCCATCTAAGATTGTAACGGTAACTTGATTTACAGTAAACGTTTTCTCTATGTTGTTCGAAGACGAATCTTGGCCGAGATTGTGAGGCGAACTCATTCTTATTCCCATAGAACAATACCCAGGATTCTTAGGCTGAGCATAGACGCGCCGCCGTCGCTGCTTAGCATTAAGACAACGTTAGACATGTCGGGCCTGTCCTCGGCCCGTTCTTGGACGCACAAAAGCCCGACATGTACGCATCGAAGCACTTCCTTCGCCGTAATTAACTCCTCGCCAGACGGACACAGTAGAATCCATCAGCTGCAGCGCTTCTCCGTCTTTGTATAGCTTCCACGCCTGCTTTTCATTTAATAATTATATCGACGCCCATGTTTTTTTTTCTTTTTCGTTAGTGCGTAAATTTTAGAACAGTTTTTATTCTTATGTATTACGTGCGCAAGAAGGCTGTTCGTCTCGTAGAATCCCCTATTCCTCTGCCCGCTTACAATTTCCAACACTAAAACGCCGAAGCTGAAGACGTCGGATTTCGTCGAGAATACTCCGTCCATCGCGTACTCCGGCGACATATAACCGCTGTGAAAATAAATAAATTTAAAAAAAGAAGGAAAAAACTACGCGATTTCGAAGAATTGGAGAGCTTATTATATATATATATATATATATTATATATATATATATATATTATTTACTATGTTCCCACGACCCTCTTGGTATTGGCTTCGTTCTGATCATCCGACCAGAATATTCTCGCCATGCCGAAATCCGATATCTTAGGGTTCATATCTCTGTCTAGAAGAATGTTGCTCGCCTTGAGGTCTCTGTGGACGATCCTAAACCTAGAATCTCGATGGAGATAGAGCAATCCTCGAGCTATCCCACATATTATGTCGAAGCGCTTTGCCCAGTCGAGAATCGAGCTTCTACTTTTGTCTGAATAAGAGACCATATATACATTCATCATCTACGAAATAGCATGATTTACAAAATGAACGAAGTTAATAAATTACCGAAGAGAATGAAATCGAGGCTTTTATTTTCCATGTACTCGTAGACAAGCATCTTCTCCTCCATGTCGACGCAGAATCCTAGCAAGCGTACGAGGTTCCTATGTTGTAGCCTAGCTATCAACTTTACCTCGTTCTTAAACTCTTCGACTCCTTGGCCCGAGTTCTTAGACAGTCTCTTCACCGCTATGTCCTGACCCTCGAATCTACCCTGTTTTTTTTATATTTTATTGAAAAAATCTAATTAAACGATGCTACAAAATTTGATTTATTTTATATTATTACCTTGTAAACGCTACCGAAACCACCTTGGCCTAGCTTGTTGGCGTCGGAAAACTCGTCGGTGGCAACTAACAACGTCGTTATGTGAAACAACGGTAAGTCTAACAACTCTTCCGATACGTCGACGACGTCGTGTTCCCTTCTGCTTATGATTGTTGGTGCGTTTAAAAGGTAGTCGTGGCTTCTTTCTCTCAACGCACCTGCGTTTATGCGTATTATTTATGGACGACAATATTACATACGCTTGATTTCATCGAACTTCTATTATATATGATGTATTATAATCTAGAAATACATGTTCTTGTAATTAGTAAATTATTGCACCTCTGATAATTGCAGACTTTGCTGATGATCTCTTCCTTTTATACAAAATGGCCGACGAAGAAACAAGTAAAAAGTCCCAATGATGATTGGTACTATTGCAACCTTTATGATCTCGTCTTTAGAGTTATTACCTGACTTGTTGCTTATAGCGACTCCTGATTTTTCTGATCATAAGAGCGAAGATTAAGAGAACAATATACCAAAAATTCTGCACATAATTTATAATTACCACTATCTTGAGCGATGATAATATTCGGTATTTACAAAAAAAAAAGGGAACTCAATCAAATCATTAATTATTTACCCCAATCATCTCTAGAAACCCGAATGTAGAAATCCTGCCCACCCTGCGACTCAGCGTACTGCCTCATGTCGTAAAGCTCTCGGGTCCAAATAACACAACCCGAGCCCGACCCGCCTCCCGACACGTCAGCACTGGAAAACCCGAAGCAAGAGCAGTTTTTCTTACACATTTCTCTGCACTTATCCAAACTCACGACCATCCCCATGTCAACGAAAGCCGTGTCAGTCTCAGGCAACTTCACGTAGCTCATCTTCAAGAACTCGTCGGTTTCGCAGTTCAGTCTGCTAACCCTAACGCACCCTTCGGACCCATCTCTCAGATTCCACGCCTGCTGATTCTTAGGCCTAAACCCCGTCGGACATTTACAGACCGGCGACGAGTTAGGGTCGCATATTCCGTGGACCCAACATTCCCTATAGCCGTCGCACTGATCCTTGGGCGCGTACCAAAAGAGGCTCCACACCTGATTGGATGGAACCCAAGTGAACCTCTGCAAAGATCCCACGTGGCTCGCCGTCAGCCTAGAAAGAACTGAGTCGTTTTCGACGTCGAAGGAGTAGTAGACTTGTTCCTCGTCCATGTAGAAGTGGAAGGCGATGAGCGTAGTTGGCTTCATCTCTGGTACTCCGCTGAACCTTATGCCATTCAAGGTCCACTTCTGTAGACTGCCATGTTTTTCCTGTACAGATATGCTTCTGGGAAGCCGTCGGTGGAAATCTTGAAGGTGTAATCGCCGGTGGAGGGATCGTCCGAGGTTTTCCATGAGGTTAGAAACCGATTAGACCCAGTTTTCTTGTCCCAGCCAAGCTTCATACCTGGTAATAAGGTGTCCGTGGGATGATCGAACCCTTGCCATAGGTAGCTGCTGATGTTCGCCGGCGAGGAGGAGTCATTTTCCATGGCGTGGCGGAGGACCAAGTTTCCAGAATCTAGCAACTCCGCCGCCACGGAGGTGGTGCCGCCGTGCCAGCTGGGAAGATTCGTTGACCAAATGGAAGACTGGTTCGTTGGTCAAAATCAAGTTTCCATCTTCAGGGTTGATTCTCAAGGCAGTCATCGTCGTCGTCGTCCCTGAGTTGTTAAGGACAAGCAGTGGCTGATCTCTGTTCAGAACCCAGACGTATGTTCTTGGTTGGATGTTCCTGTACCATATTCCAACGTACCATTTGTTGCCGGCCGACGACGACGTGTTAAAGAATCCGAGCTCGAAGTTTTGGTTCGGAGAGACTAAGGTTTGATCTTTCGTGAGAGGCTGTGTCCAAGTGATTAGGTTCGACGATATGGTTATGGAGGGGAATAACAGCAATGACGTGATGATGACGATGAGTATTATTTTGATTAGGAGACGTATATGGTTTGTTTACTAATGGTGGTTTTCATTGCCAACTTTTTTTTCTTCTTTTTCTTTTTTTTTTTTCGCTTTGTGGTGTTGGGATTGATGCTGTCTTTTAGATTCCTGTGCCATAAAAGCAGTGGTTTTTATTGCGAGAGATGTTTGTAAGGAAAGAAATGAAGCTGTTACACGGACAAAACTTCCAAGTTTACTTCGTCAACTTTAATTTTTTTCTTTTTCCCTGGCTTTGGTCCATTCATCTAACCTTTGACAACGATGTAGAATATTAAAAGTTGACTTGCGATGAAAATGATCCACAATTTGGAGAAGCATTAACGAAATTGTCTGTCTAATTTAGTTAAATTAAAGGTTATAACTTTGAACTCTTAACAACCCATGACCACACAAGTCGGTAAAATTGAATTAGGATCACTATCTCGAGTTAGCGTTGCAGCAAAAGTAGATGATCACTAATAAATTAATTTTGGTAGCAATACTTATTTGATGTGATTCGTATTCCAATTTCAGCAGTAAAGCCAGGCACAAAAAATACAAACAGGACGACTTTGACTCAAATTTGGAGAATTTATTACGCAAATTTCAATTCAGGCAATCAATATCATAGTATATATTACAGGAAGATTCTATCGTCCTCCCAAACCTATGCGTAGAAGAACACGACTCAAGCTTTCCAGCATCATTTCGTCGCACGTTAATATAATATAATACTGCATAGTTAATTGAAAAAAACGTAAATAATATTAACGAGGTAGAATAATATTACAGCGACTCATTGACAAAGTGAGCTATTTTTACTTTCTTTGCAGGCATGGTAGGTACTTCCAACATTCTTTAATATCTTACGTCCAAAACTCGTAATATGATTAAATCAACTCGTAAGATGTGGAATTTGTCAACAATCCTATGCACATATATATATATATATAATATGTATATATATATATATATCTATGGAGCCATGAGTCCCTCGATGGTGTAAGAGAGCGAGTTGGCCCAGTCGGCTTTGAGTAGCAGCGTTTGCAGTGTGTGCATCACATCATAATCTGGGTCAAGCTTCCTCTGCCACCCCTATGGAGATAAAATATATATATATATATAGTAAAATTTGAATATGATCATACAATATGTAATAAAAATAGGTGGAGAATTAAATGTGATGATATATGTTGGAAGAAGAATCACCTCAAGGACTAGAACAGTCACCAGCACTGCACACACATTCCCGTCGACGTTCACTTTATGCCTTCGAACCTTCTCCAGCAACTGATGCATGCAATCCGCGGGATGAACCAAATCTCCTTCACGAGTACCCCAGAAATCGAACGATTCTTTCACTTCCTAATAATATTCAATGACAATGATGATGATGATGATGATGATGATGTGATGGCTGTGTTTGTTGCTCTTATTGCAATATAGATGCAAATTTTCAGACTCAAAGATTGGGCATATATGATCATCATCAATGTGTTTGTTTGCTAAGATTCGATCACCTGAATGAAGGCGTCGGGATTAGGGCAGTTCTGATTCTTCGACAACCTCAAAGTGGACTCAGCTGCGGTCCTTCCATCCCTACGAGCGACAGCCTTAAAAAACTCGAGCAGATTCAACTGATCGTTCTTAGAGAGCTCGGCAGTCATTCCAACGTCGATGAATATTACATGAGGTTTCGTCTTGAAAAGCCTCTTACGGCGAGAGGGGTTTGCCCTAGACACGCGTACGAGGATGTTCCCTGGATGCATGTCAGCGTGTACAAAGTTGTCCACCTGAGAAGAAAGATCAAACAAAGCTTGCTTATATTACACCATCAATCAAGTACTGCTACAGTGCTACGTAAGATTTCAGACGTACAAGAAGCATCTTAGAAGGGCATGAGTTCCAATGTGTGCGAGGGAGCTCTTAAGCCTTTCGTTCCCTTCGAGCTCGTCGATGTAGTAAGAAACGTTCTCTCCCTTTTCGAAGGTTTCCACCAAAACGGAGGGATGCACCCAAAGGGTACACGGGCTTGGGGAAAGAAACGTCTCTACACCTTCGAAAATTGTATATGAATCTGCTCAGATGAGCAGCTTCGCGGGCAAGGTCGACTTGGGACATCATGAAAACTGCAAATTGCCGGACGCTTTCGTCTAACCTCAGCCATGCAAGGGCGGGGATGTGGTTCGAAATCTTCGCTATTACGTGATGATGTCGAAATCCCTTCTTATCGATTCTCCCACGCCGGGATGCCTAACCTAACTGCAACTACCATAGATTTCTTTGTCTCACTGCCCACAAACGAGGCTTCAACGAGGCTCTATGAACTTGAGCTATACTGCCCGAGGCAACGGGCTTTCCTCGAAATCTTCGAAAATTTCAGACAATTTGAGGCCAAAAGCCCTTTCGACGACCTTTTTCGTGTAGGCAAAGCTATGCTCGGGGATTTAGTGTGCAGTTTCGACAACTCGCTGCACAGGTCCGTGGGGAACAGATCGGGCCGTGTTGCAGCCCATTGGCCCCATTTTATGAACGCCGGGCCCGCTCGTTCTAGCGTTTGATGCACAATCTGAAGCCACAGTTTTCTAAAGCGAGGCCCGAAGCTATCTGCAAATGGAGCCATAGCAATGCACGGAGTAAAAAGAACAGCCAAGAACATAGCTCTAAGCAATAAGATGACACCATCAAACACAGAGAGGATCAGCCTTGTGACGACAATATGGCTTTCTTGGGTACGATGGTATAAAGTATTCCTCGGGTGTAAGAAAATCTCCTTGGATGAAACAGATTCAGCCCATGCTAACCTAGTTCCACACATCAGTGCAAATATGCCCGGCACCACTACGTTAGAACGACTCAAGCTCAAACTAATGGCACGAGCAATCGACTGAAACGGACATGATTTTCGGTGGCATGGGCACTCCTTTGTGCCAATCTTTTCCAAGTAGCATGAGCTCTATGCACTATACTATTACTAGCTGCAAGCACAGCCGAGTATCTCCTCGGCTGAATGTCATATAACCCTTTCCAGTTGGATTCCAAGAATGAAATCTTTTGCTTGGGAATAAGTGTCCAAAATACGATCTGTACTCTCTATGCAAATTGTTTCCGACAAGGATTCCATGATTCGACCCTCGAGAGAACAAGGTGGCTCGAGTTCTCAACCAATAAATCGACTTTTTCCCAGAATTCCAGCAGCTAAAAATCTGCATTTTTTTTCGAGTGGGAATCAGAGCTCATACGCGAGAATTGTCAGTTGTCACTAACCTATCCCAATACGGAAACAGAGACACTTACTTTCAAAGAGGTGCATTTCATCGGAAAGACAGAGCCAACCGAAGAAATAAGAATAACAACATTGTACCTACCTTGACATGGCGAACGCTTGAATGGAGACAAGGGAGCAGATTCTAACATGCAGGTAAGGAGTGCGTCGTGTCCGACGAGCATTTTCTAAACACCCAAAAAGATTCAATCATATGGATGGATAAACAGCACACAAACAGTGTCTATGAGCTTTCTGCCCACACAAGTCCGCTGAGAACTACGTCGGTTGTTAATAACGGTAGGTAGAACAAAACTCTACAAATCACACACACACACACAGAGGGGAAAAAGAGCTGTCAGGAAAAATGAATTAAACAGAGAAACAAGGAAAAGCGATCGTCTCTTATATTTTTCTTCGTCCTGTTAAAACCTAAGCATTAAGCAAGCTACGAAGAGAGTGGACGAGAGAAGCGGGTTAGGGTTATCGGGTCGGATCTTGGTCGACTGTTTGTGTCATCAATTTAGATAGAAACTTAGGCCTCAAGCCTTCTCGATATTTATATCATGGGACCTGTTACAAAGAAAACTTGGGCATCACTATTAGAGAACCAAAATGAGACAGCAAGGACTTTTAATGTTAATAAATTTAATAAATAAGAAATGATAAACGTATTTCTATAAATGGGCCTGAATTTATTTTATTAACAAATATATAAATGGGCTCCCGCTGACATTAAAAATCATGAGAAAGAAGGATTCGAAAAAAAGAAATGGTGCAAGAAAGAAGACAATCAATCACAAACACACTTTAATGTGCGAAGGACTCGCTGAAAAAACGTTGTGTGTGGCTTTTTCCTTGGGCGGTGGCTAATGAAAATGAGAGATGTATCATCATGTTGTAAACGATATTTATGACGCCATTTCTTGGACACTTCAAGAGTCTATCAATATTTTTAAATAATTTTGCGTGAGACCTTCACAGCTTTGTGGGCACCTACTAACATTGTCAACCCACATTTCCTCGACACGTTCTCATCTTAAGTCAAACCTTTGCTTGTCATCGTCACACTCTTTGTAATAATAATAATAATATTTAGAGTAAACCATCATCCTTATATTATTGTATATAATAAGAGAAAAGTCGCATCTATGCGTCCACAATTGAAGCAGTGCGGTGAGAGTTTGAAATGTTCACACCTTCAAAGTTGAGCCATGCATTTATTTCTCCACACATATTTTCATATTATACATTCATAGTTACAGGATAATACCATATCACCATTCCACTCCAAAATATGATCAACGTTCACCATAATATATGTTATTGCTGCAGTAACTCTCCCTCTCATCATCTATGCTTGATCTTCTGCTTACATAATTCTCATTCGATTCATTCGCCAAGACGGATGAAAGACCCAAATCTGCTGTTGTGGTCAGCGCATATCGCCCTTCGCTCGAAAAATCGACACTTCCCTTCGCTTCGCAACGACTCTGCGAACCAAACCCTAACAATCCCCGGAAATTATCACCTTCGCAAGAAACTGGGATATTACTACACGAACGATCCACGCCATAATAATTTTGCTGGTCGGGCAAGAGTGATGTGGCGGCCAACGATCCCATTGCAAAACTAGCGTTTATCGTCGGCTGCTGCTGATGCTGCATGGCTAACAACGACCTCGATATGTTCGTTTGGGAATAATTATTCATCACGTAGTCGCTGTTATTACCATGAAAATGCGAGTTTAAGATTAATGTCGATAGGTCCGAAAGATTGAGGCGTGGAGCGTGGGTCACGGGGTCGATTCCCATGCAGAGGAGCCTTTTTCGAATCCGTGTGTTCCAATAGTTCTTTATCTCGTTGTCAGTTCTTCCTGGGAGCCTAGCAGCAATTGCAGACCACCTATGTATAATTATTATTACAGCGCTACACATGTATTAAATCATGAATGAATTTCAAGAAAAAATGGAAAGAAAAAACTGGCTAATAACTTGTTTCCAAGGATGCTGTGAAGTTGAATAATGGCTTCTTCTTCTTCGAAACTGAATCTTCCCCTCTTGATATCAGCCTGAGATAGTTCGTCCAACGAAGACGACAGCTCTTTCCACACCTTTGAAGCCCTACACACACATAATTTATTATATATATAAGCTATCAATATATGTAATATATGTATAATTTGAATATAAAAATATTTACCAGCATTCTTTGGAAGAGTTCTCCAGTTTCCACATCCGTTTTTTTGTATGTAATCAATGAGCTTTTGATCTTCTTCAGGAGTCCAAGGCCCTTTCTTTATCCCCTCTTTGTCACAACAAGGAGCTCTTCCCATCTATATATAATATATGTACTTACTATATATTCTACTTGCGTGATTCTTAAATTATATAGAGTGTAGTAATTATACCGAGAGAAGATAAAAGAAGAGTCACGGAAATGAAGTAAGAGCTAGCTTTCGGGGTATATGTATATACATACTGGGGTTGGGGAGCTTAAAAATAAAATATTTATATTATATAACTTGTCCTTTGATATTCACGAAAGTGAGCGTGATTATTGTTTACAGGTAGTCCGATTAATTCAACTAATTGTTCCATTAAATAAAGTGAATTTAAAAACAAAATGAAATGTCGTTGTCGTAAATGTGCAAACATTGAGAACAATGGAGATAATATTGAAAGATATACTTTATACATACGTAATAGTCACACATGTAATTGATACGTGATTTACGTATCCACTGTGACATAAATTAATAGTAATAAATCACTATCTCGTGATTATTGCTCCTTGTTCGCAGTCATATGATGCAATTAAATAGTCGTATAAATTAATAAACTAATGGAACATTGGTAATAAGGTGTATGTGCATACCCAATTAGTCAGCATAATACGCCCTAATATCAGCCATGCATGGAGTGGACCAAAATAATGTTTTTAATATTTCAATCAAAATCACATTATTGCTAGTTTTCTATTTTCTCCAATCTCCACGATCGTAATTTGTCCACCATAATTATATATACTTCCATGACTCGCTAGCAGCAAGAAGCGTTTCATCTCTAATTGAAATATGGCTGAGCCCAGAAGACGCGGCCCATACTGGCCCTACATTCTTATAATATTATTAGATTTGGATAGATATTATTTTGTATTTAGGGGATTCAACACTTAAATACCTACATCAATAAAAATAAGACAGATCAGTCCCTTGTCAGATCCATTTTTAATCTAGGTACCTAGTTGAATTTTATTTTACTGATAGGTACCTAACTGACGGATTTACCCCTGCAAAACAACTTTATTACATCTTTTACCTGTTTTCTTCTTCACGTTCTTTCATTCCTAAAGAAAAAGTTCTCACTCTCCCAAACCCAAATCGCAGATTTAATCCCAGAAATCGAGCCGCGTTCGTTGTTGCTTCAGATTCAACGTTGTCTGTCCACTCGTTCGTCGTGGTATTCCCCTTCTGAAATCGGTAGGTAAGTCATTCGCAGTAATACCGTACGTCGTCGCATTTAGTCGCAGTATTTCCGTCCTCAATAGGCTTGTATCTAGTTTGATTTTTCCATTATTCGTAGGGTTTAAGCATTTTCGGTTAATGTTCGTAACAATCGCTGCGTGTTTTTGGAATAACATCAATTTGTTGTTCGATTAGGGGTTTTTTGTGCTTGTATATTTCGGATGGGTGGATTAACCGTTGCCGATTTTTGTTTTTTTTTGGAATGGGTTGGTTTTGATTTGTTCTAATGGGGTCAATTTGTTTTGGTACTACATTATCACTGCATTTGGTACCCTCTGTTTGGGCAAAGTGGTACCCCTTGTGTGAATAAATTGGTACTGCTTGCTAACTGGTTTTTCCAAATGAGGTCAATTTATTTTGGTACTACATAATCACTGCATTTCGTACCCCCAGTTTGGGCAAATTGGTACCCCTTGTGTGAATAAAATGGTACTGCTTGTTAAATGGTTTTTCGAATGGGGTCAATTTATTTAGGTACTACATTATCACTGCTTTTGGTACCCTCTGTTTCGGCAAATGGTACCCCTTGTGTGAATAAAATGGTACTTCTTTTTTACAGTAGATTTTTTGCAGAAATGCCTCCGCGGACAGATCTGAGCTGTCTTCAAGGTGTCATCCTGCGCTGTTTTGATCTACCATAAGCAACTTGAGAGGTAGCATGACCCCAGATAAAAAAGAAACTATAAGAAGGTCTCCGTTTCACTTTTTGTAGATTTGCTTAAGATGTCACATTCGTTTGCTCGAATTGTGGCATTTGATAAAGCGTTATAGTGTATCTTGATTCTATGGCTGCTTGCATTTTACTTGACGAGCACAATTGATGCTTGATCTGTTTGGTTAAGTTACTTGAATATGATGTGAGACTGTTTGGAGACTTTGTTTATGTAGGTTAACTTCTTTTGAGTTTGGGATGAGACCGTTTTGAGACTGTTTGGATTTTGTTCATGACTCAGTATTGTTTGGAAGAGGATGAGGTTGAGGCTAATGAAGGAGGATGCGATGATGTGTCCAAGGAGGATGCGATGGAAGAGGAAGAGGTTGAGGCTAATGAAGTCAACATGGGGATGAGACTGTTTGGAAACTTTGTTGTTTATGTTCATTAAGTTGTTCTTAGACTTGGGGATGGGACTGTTTGGAAACTCAGTGATGATGTCGTTTGTTGTGTAGTTCTATGAGACTGTCCGTATTTTTGATCTGTTTGGTTAAGTTACTTGAGTATGCTGTGAGACCTGTTTGGAGACTTTGTTTATGTAGGTAACTTCATTTGAGTTGGGGATGAGACTGTTTTGAGACTGTTTGGAGTTTGTTCATGACTAAGTGATGTTCGTTGTTGTGCAGTTCTGTAAATCTGCCTGTATATTATGCAGTACCATAGGTTTTTATATTGCCGTACCTTTTCTTTACATACAGAGTACCATAATATGCA
Source organism: Craterostigma plantagineum (assembly GCA_027422505.1). Taxonomy (NCBI): domain Eukaryota; kingdom Viridiplantae; phylum Streptophyta; class Magnoliopsida; order Lamiales; family Linderniaceae; genus Craterostigma; species Craterostigma plantagineum. The sequence continues at coordinate 31,903 of JAPQWV010003537.1, forward strand.
GCCTAATCGTACCATTATGTACAAATATACCGTACCAAAACAGAAGATATGAAGAACCATGTATTGTTTGTATATTACCGTATCACATCTTTTACATACGGAGTACCAAAATATGCAGCTTAATCGTACCATTATGTAAATGTATGGCGTACCATACACAGAAGATATGAAGTACCTTGTCTTTGATATTACCGTACCAGAACTTTTACATACAGAGTACCTTAATATGCATGTTAACAGTATCACTGGGTATATATATATATATATATATCGTACCATAAACATAATATATGAAGTACCTTGTCTGTGGTACTGCAAGGTACCTTATCTTGTACTTTAAGGTACCTTATCATTTACATATACCTATCATTTACATATACTGTACCATAATCTGCAGCTTCACCGTATCACTATGCAAGTGTACCGTACCGTATCGCTTACATATAGAGTACCGTAATATGCAGGTTAACCGTACCATTAAGTAAATATATATCATACCGTATATATCGCACATGAAGTATCTTATCTGTTGTACACTAAGGTACCTTGTGTTTTACAGAAGGTACCTTATCATTTACCTATATAGTACCATAACCTGCAGGTTTACCGTATCTATAATTACACATATACAGTACCCAGATATGAAAGTATATCGTACCATTTGTTATACGATCGAAAAATAAATACATTCCTAATCGAATCGCGTTGTCCTGCGTGATTTTGACAATACCTAACAATAACGAAATGAAAAAAAAAATATGAAAGCCTAATGCACCGAATTAGCATATATAGCACTCACCACATTATTCAAATTATGTTGTAGATGTTCTTGCTTCTATCCTTATACTATAATGAATCTTGGTATTCTAAGATTTATTCATGCGTGCGGGGCCTAATGCACCGAATTTGATCTGAAACGTATTTAATACTATATATTACTGTTCTACGGTGGTTCGAGATGAAAAAGTAATTCGATCGACCTCGAAAATACTAACCCTAGTATGACGTATCATATATATAAGGGACATCGTACCTTAAATATCTTGTAGGGGTACCTGTCATTTTGTTTAAAGCGTACCAACGCAGCCACGGTTGCAGTACCCAGATATCAAAGTATATCGTACCATTTGTTATACGATCAAAAAATAAATACATTCCTAATCGAATCGCGTTGTCCTGCATGATTTTGACAATACCTAACAATATCTGAATGAAAAAAAAATGTGAAAGCCTAATGCATCGAATTCGCAGATGTAGCACTCACCACATTATTCAAATTATGTTGTAGATGTTCTTGCTTGTATCCTCATACTATAATGAATCATGGTATTCTAAGATTTAATTCATGCGTGCGGGGCGTAATGCACCGAATTTGATCTAAAACGTATTTAATACTATATATTATGCGTCCACGGTGGTTCGAGATGAAAACGTAATTCGATCGACCCCGAAAAATACTAACCCTAGTATGACGTATCATATATATAAGGGACACCGTACCTTAATTATCTTTGTAGGGGTACCTGTCGTTTTGTTTAAAGCGTACCAACGCAGCCACGGTTGCAGTACCCAAAATTACATATGACATGAAACATTTTATTAAAGCCAACTGACATGTCAGATGAGCTGTCTTTTATTATTTAAAACCTCGGATGTCAGAATCTGTCCAAACATGACATAGAAAATGTCAGAAATCTGTCCACTCATGACTGAAAAACGTCAGAAAGTGTGCAATCATTACTGAAAAAAGACGAAATTGTCTAATCTCTATCCACATCAACACATGCTCAAATGCTTCGTTTGTGACGGAATATAGCCAAGTCTTAAATTCAAAGTTTTACTTTAATTTATACGATACCTTTTCTGAAAGGATACAGTACCCTATGCCGTACACTTAGAGTACCTATATTACAGTACCAAGGCTGCGTATATTAACGTACCAGATTGGAATATATTACAGTACCAAATATGCATATTACAGTACCGAACATGTATGTCGTAGGGTACCAAACTGGCATATATTACAGTACAAAATTTACATACATTACGGTGCCAAATGTACATTAGCAAACTGGCATAGGTTACGGTACCAAACAGCATATCTTACCGTACCAAATTTGCATATATTAGGGTATCAAAGCGGCATATATTACAGTACCAAATTACATGTATTGCGGTGCGAAATGTGCATACATTAGCAAACTGGCATAGGTTACGGTACCAAACATGCATGTCGTAAGGTACCAAACTAGCATATATGACAGTACCAAACATGCACATATTACCGTACCAAACTTGCATATCTTATGGTACCAAACTGGCATGTATTACAGTAACAAAATTACATATATTACGGTACCAAACATGTATATTACCGTACCGAGAATGAGTCATTTAGACAAAAAGAATGAGTCATTACCAATTGACACATTTGGACAAAAGAATGGCCTGTTGGCATCATTTAGACAAAAAGAATGAGTCATGTCCTATTGACACATTTGGCATATATTACAGTACCTTGTTGTCATATATTACAGTACCTTGTTGGCATATATTACGGTACCTTATTGGCATTTATTATAGTACCTTGTTGTCATACATTACAGTACCTTGTTGGTATATATTACGGTACCTTATTGGCATTTATTACAGTACCTTGTTGTCATATATTACAGTACCAAATTAGCATATATTACAGTACCTTATTGTCATATTACAGTACATTGTTGGCATCATTTGGATAAAGAATGTGCCATTACCATACAAAAGTGCAACAAAAGAGGTTTTGGAACAAAAGCAGTAACGAAATACATGGCAAATACGGACCCTACGTCGATACGACCTCTCTACAAGTACGACGATTATTCCCGTATTCCACATCTTTTGCACTGGATCTTTTATCTACCTGAGAAGGCCTCCGCATCTTTCGGCAACCAAAAAGAACACAAATGCCCGGGTCACGAATAAAATTCCCGTCATCAGTTTGACATTCATCTCGTGCGTCGTCGCTTCATGATCGATACTAAGAATGACTCCCTTTTATACTCACACAATGCAAATAACGTCCCGCCACTAAACGAACTTCTAGACGGCATATTTCAGATAATATGACAACTTGTATAAATGGTACGCCTGCATAATTTACAATGGTACGGCGTACGCAGACATCTTGGTACCGTATAAACACATAAAATGGTACGTAATAAACATAACAAATGGTACGTAATAACATTTTATATAAAGAAACCTGAAATCCCGATGGATTAGCCTCAATAACTGTTAAGAATCGACATTCACCCTTACATCGAGCTTTTAGATCGCATTCAGCTCTCAGATCTGGGTTAAATTTGATCTCACGAGTGCAATCTATTAACCCACACCCAAAGCAAAATAAAAGCTTACATGACAAATCGAGACCCTAAATCGAGAAACCAATGTGGAATAGGCTCGTCGCTCGACATCCGGTGCCACCACGAGCGGAAGGTTATCGTCAATTGTAGAGATAGAGCTGGAATTTTCTCAGGCGTGGTGGAGCTCGAAATTGCAGAGAAAATTGTGAAATGGAATTGTTAAATCAAAGGGTAAATTGGTAATCTTAGGTGATTAGGTACTATCTGTAAAATTTTTATTCAAATGGGTACCTAGCTTAAAAAGATCTCTGACAAGGGACTGATGTGTCCTTTAAGTTTTTTATTAGGTATTTAAGTGTAGATTTCGTTGTATTTATATATGATTTGTATATTTCAGATAAATATCATAATAAAAGGATAAGGATAAACATCAGCCATTTGTTAGGTGAGTCCTAACTATGGACAACAGCACCTAGTATTCTCTCTTTTTCTGAACACGTGTCAGTAGCACCCGGTTTTGTATCAAGCAGAAAATTACGCCACCGCACACTACCTGCTACAGCGGTCGCTCAAGAAACCCTATTAAAAGCCACTGCAAATATAAAGAAATATCTCAATTACTGAGTGCTGAAAAATAATAACATAATAATCGAGACGATGAGCAGTGGTAGAGTGGTGAGGTTGATGCATATGATCAAAGACCAAGCGACGAGGTTCGATTCAACTGTAAGATCTTTCAAAGACTCAGTTTATGGTACTTCGTCTTCTTCATCTTCAAGGCAAGCAAGGAAGTTTTCTGGCGCCGTTGAACAGTCCAAGAATGGCTTCAAACCTTGTAGTAATAATAATAATGCTGCTGATAAGATGAAACAAGCTGAAGAGTCTCTAAGAACTGTCATGTTCTTGAGTTGTTGGGGTCCTAATAATTAAGAAGTAAGTGTGTGTGTGTGCGTGTGATAGTTTTTGTGTGAGTATATGCGGTGATGTGTCAGTATATATGTACAGCGTAATGTGTGTGTAACTGTGTATATCGATAGAAATTTGATTTGAGATTGCAAGTTAGCAAAAACGTATTAATGAACCCTTTTTATTGTTATTTTCTAAATTCCAGTCTATTAGAAAGCACCTACCATCGAGGAGGAACATTGTGTGTATGTATCTATTTTATTTTCCCTATACTTTCGATGAAAGAAAAACGTTCGTTGAACAATTCACATTGTTTGTGACGCTTGGCATAAGCTAAGCAAAACAAACAAACAAACAAACAGGCGAATAACTTTCGATGTTTTCAACTTCCTTAGCCTTGTTCCAAATTCCCATTTATATAAATAGTAAAATAGAACCCAAATCCCTATATATGGTGCCATATATCTTGATAAATCAACCATGAAAATGAAATGAGTTTGAAAACCTATAAACTCCACAAGAATATATCTCTCGCTCGCATCGGCGTCCGTTCATAGAGTTTTGTCGTATTGTGTTGGCATTTCCTAGAGAAAAAAGAACTAAGCAAACCGTCAATGTAATAAATTACTATATATATAATCAATTTGATTAGCCTCGACATTCGATCAAAAAAGATATCATGGCCAAGCCCCAAACCGTCTGCTTATACTCCGTTCTTTTTTTGGATAAGGTCCCGTGTTTATATATGTAACGTGGTAACGTACAGTGTAAGTGGGAGTGGTGCACACTCCACACATCGCGACCAGTAACAAGCTACTGGGAACAAAGCAAACAGAAGAAGAAAACCACCAAAGCGAAAAAATTACCATGCACGCGCCATAATCTCCTAATGGCAGACAACTGTAACTCAAACTTTGCGTGTAAGCCGCTAAGTCTCAAACAAATAATCTGAAGGACGGACGTCACAAGTCGGTCCGGAGACATGGATCTCCCCTCCCTCCACCGCTTGTTCCGCTCGATCCAAAGATGATACACAAGAGAGGCTAGCACGTGCCGGTATGCAGCATGAAGGAGGTGTTGGCCGCGCCACCGCATCGCCGCCCAGTGTACCCCTCCCGCCACTGTCGGTATGGCCATATTAAACGTATTCGCCGGTGCAACAACCTGAGGCACTGGCGAGAAAATGCGCACTCGAAGAAAAGGTGTTGCACCGTCTCATAACGTAGAGCATCACAAAGAAGGCATGCAGGCGTCCCCGCACGCTGATCACCCATGGCTTATCCCTAGTAGAGAGACGATCTCGTATACCAAGCCATAGAATGAACTCATGCCGTGGCACACGTAAGGGTCCCCCAAAAAGCACCGCCCAACGAACATGTGGCCGCGCGATAGCGAAAAGCCTCCCGAATCATTGAGTCGTAGCTTCCCCGTCCGCTGACCCTAGCCAGACTAGAGTATCGCGAGCACCCGGGTTCACAGGAGGGAGAAGGTGACTGGGATCCAAGTACCTAGCCGTCGAACGGGAAGGCCAGTTCCACCCTTTGTGGTTGATTACCGCACTCAAGCGACAATCACCTGTAAGACCATGTCATTGGGCCTCGCGGATAATGCTCCAGAAGCGGCATCATCAGGAGCCAAGGATCCTTCCATAACCATATCGTCGATCCATCCCCGATCCTAAAAGAGATAAGTGGCCTCAATAATGGACGAAACTGCAAACAGCTTCCGCCAACTCCACGCCGTAGAAGACGATGTCGTGATGTCCCAAACAGAACGGACTGAGGCGGTTCCGATAAAGCCACTCCACCCAAATCGAACCTGGTGCCCGAGTGAGAACACCCACATTTGCTTGGCCATCATGCCCGGTTATCGACCTCAATAGATCGCAACCCCATGCCACCCTCAGAAACCGGAAGGCAAAGATCTTCCCATGCAACCTTAGCAGAGCCCCCGCCCCAGAGAAACTGCCGAAATCTAGACTCCAAGATCCGTACGGACACCCTTGGGGTAACAGAAGACACAAGCCCAGTAAACATGAAGAGCCTGAAGGACCGACTTGATCAGCTGGAGACGCCCCGCATAGGAAAGGGATTTATTCAACCAGGATCCCAAGCGCTGATCAACCCGCTTAATCAGCGGCGCACAGTCCGCAATCGTAAGCCGTGAGGGAATGAGAGGTACACCCAAGTAGCGAACCGGTAAGCGCCCTTCCCGAAAACCCATGATTGGTTGCAGCTGTGCAGCCATTCCCGCTGCCGACGGAAAGGAACATCTCACTCTTGTCTGGGTTTGGGTGCAGTCCTGACATGGAAGAAAAACTGCAGCAACGAGCTCTGAAGGACCCCCACGGAGATCGGATCCGCATGACTAAAAAGGAAGCAGGTCATCCGCAAAAGCTAGCATATGCAACGAGGTTGCCTCACAGCGCCAATGATAACGGAACCGCAGCTCCGCCGTAATCCCTGTCGACAAGATTCCATGAAGAACCTCCATAACAAGCGTAAAAAGATATGGCGATATAGGATCCCCCTGGCGTAGTCCCCTCTTCCCCTCAAAATAGCCAACAGACCGGCCATGCATGTTGATGGAGAATGTCGGCGTCGTCACGCAAGCACGAATCCACCCAATATAAGTAGGATGGAAACCCATGGCTCAAGTGCGGCTAAAAGAAACTCCACTCCACTTTGTCGTAAGCCTTGGCCAGATCCACCTTGAACATAGCCCGAGGTGGGTGCGCCTACTGTTGTAACCAAGACATAATTCCTGGGCTAATAGTATGTTATCGCTGATACGCCGTCCAGGTATGAAAGCCGTCTGAGATCCATGCACCAGCCCTGCAAGCGACACTTCAAGCGATTCGCCAAGATCTTAGAGATGACCTTGTACAGGACGTTACAACAGGAGATTGGCCGAAATCCGTTGGTCGCTAGTGGGAGACTCATCTTAGGGATCAACGTGATGATAGTGCTGTTCACCCCTTCAGCAGTCGTCCTGAAGAGAAAAAGTCCTGCACTGCTTGAATCACCATCAGAGCCCACAATGTCCCAAGCCGCTTTAAAGAAAGCAGCAGATTAACCGTCTGGCCCAGGTGCTTTCTCATTCCCCATAGAGAAAAGTGCCCCTTCACCTCCACCGCGTCGACCGACCGCGTCATGGCCAAGCGCATCCGCTGGGGAAAGCGTGCGCGTAATGTTATGTCGCAGGTCATCAACAACAACCGCTGATGTACGCACAGATTTGGCCCAGAAGCTCCTGATAGAAATTAATGAGTTCAGCTTCCACCAGTGCCGGCTCCTCCAAGAGCTCCCCGCGCGCATTCTCAATGGAGAAGATGCGATTAGTCGCTCTGCGCAAGGCAACTTTCCTAAAGAAATATGAGGTACATTGATCGCCATCTTTAGCCATGAGAGTTTGGCGCGCTGCGATAGGGCGACTGTCCTCCTCAATCGCCCTAGCATAGATCGAGCGACACCATCGCTCAAGCGCATGAAACAGTGCCTCCATGGTATAGCGTGCCGCAAAGTCCTGAGCAATATCAAGAAAATGCTTGGCGTCGGACGTTCGCCGCCAGGTTCCCTTTCGCACGGCGCATCTGCATCAGCTTGGGCTTCAGCTGTTTCAGTCGACGAACAACCACATACATGGGGTAACCATGGATTGGTGTTTGCCAAACTTGCTGAACTTTCTCCAGGAAATCTGCGTCCTTCGTCAAGAAATTGTCGAAGCGGAAGGACACCCCTCCGCGGTCGTTGTGGTGCTCCCCCCAAAATCATGGCGAGTGGTCAGAAGTGGCCGGTAGCTCGCATCGGAAAAATGAATGCGGATAAAGGACAAACCATTGGGATTACCCAAACATTCGATCCAATTTACGCCAAATCCCAGCTGGAGGCCCTCTGTTGGTTTACCAAGTGAATTCTTGACCCTCGAAGGTAACATGAGAAGGTCCGCACGTCCCAAGCATGCCTGAAACTCCTCCATATCATGTTGAAGTGGTGCCCCCCGCGGCCCTCCCCCTGATGCAAAATAGCG
>JAPQWV010003538.1:0-40185 GCA_027422505.1 Craterostigma plantagineum
TTCACAGCACTCTTTCGCTGTTTGAATGCATATCGATAGGTCGTGCAATTCATTATCAGCCTTACATCTTCAGCGGTCTTACAACTTTAAAAGACATACAACAGCCATACAACCTTAAAAGTACCAATTAGTTTATCATTAATTATTGCAGGAAAATTAATTTACTCAGTAGTTGTGATAGTGATGATGTTTTACTCATTGCGTAGAGCGCGCTATTTTGGCGACAAACATAATAAAGTATATTTCAAATGGTAGTCAGACTGCCTTGCATTACCAGTCATACATCTAGCACGTACACATGGCAGCCAGCAGGAACTGTCGTACAACACTTAAATAACTTAAATCAATACAGTCGGACATGAATATCCTGGGAAACGCTTGAATTATATAAATTCAATATACTGCACTACTATATGACGTATTAATCAAGTTTATTGAATGACAACATTAACACTACAAATTCCTAAGAACATTCCCACCAAACAATTCTTGCATGTTCGTAAAAAACAATTTCTAGCCATGAGTCTGTCATTAATAGTTGTACAAAAGTTAATTTGAGAAAATAGGCGGAATATTACGGAACGAATTATAAATGCCATTCAGGGACAAATAAAATTTCAACCGCACCTCATTACTATTAACCATTCCAGATGATGAATAATTGGCTAGATGATTCATAGTTACTGATAAGTTACAACAGCAATTCATGTACTACGATCATCCACAAATTAATTACACGGCGGCATTGGGCAACTCATTTTACAGGTTCATCCTCATGTGATCAAGACCGCATGCACTGCACATTAATATACATCCATTGTATCTGTGTAATTGTGAGAGCGACAATTAATGCGATACTGTTCATATTCCATCACATCATTGAATGTTGACTATCCATATTCATGCAATTAATATCTCAAGTAGTATACATTATTCTTGCAGGTGTTTGTGTAGGACTGTCGAGTTGCAAAACTAAAAAGCCTACACGACTGTAAGACTGTTGAAATGCAAGACCAACTGTTGTAACTATGGAGTCGGATGTAAGACTGGTGTCTTCAGGAAGCCTATACGTATTACTGCCAATATGTAAGATTGTATGATGTAAGACTGTTGGGCTGTAAGATTAGAAGTCCTTTACGACTGTATGACTGTTGAAATGCAACACTGTAATTGTCTCTTCAGTTGGACTTAATGTTGTGCAGCAACGAATTTCCTTTGTGTCATGAAACTATTTAAGGTTTCCATGTTTCTTGATTTTTGATCCATATATCACTTAAATACAATACGCGCTATTTGAAAAGGCACATATCATTTCCTTGGCAAACTTCCGCAATATAATTTGAATCTAATGAGTATTATTTAGCGTACTTCAGTCAGCGATCGTCTTTAAAGGGTACAGTTGATTAGAAGTCATAGGTCATATGACATATTCCAGTTGTAATCTTCCTCGACGACTCAAAGCATAAGACTGTTGTTGGTGTTTACAATTGTAAGACTGTTATTTTAACAGTTGTAGGATTGCTGCAAAAGTTTATTTTCTTCAGTGTTGTGGATGAAATTGTCCAATTATTTTAAAAACCACATCAAGTTCACCCCTAAAAATATCACGGCTTGACTTGGGGGTGGGATGGTATTATTCTTCCATTTTATCTAAGTGCTATCTTCATATATATCCAGCAGCTTCCATTGTTCTTTTACAGTTGCAAAGGTTAATCAAGATGTTGAGCATAAAAAAGACGACGTATGGGATGACAAAGTTTCAACATAGTATACCATAATTTTTCAACACCACTAAGTAGAATATCTGACCTTAGTTTTTAGTTTTTACTGAGGTGGTATATGATTGTGTTTGAAGAGATTATTGCACTTTAGTTCCATATGTTGATTACTTTCTTTTGCTTATAATTACAGAATAAATGATTGCATATGACAAAAGATCAGTGTTTAAATTTCATGACAAAATCGTCCCCGTGCATCGCACGGGGCCACACCTAGTAAAAAAAATATCTTACTCGGATTCGTATTCTAAATATTCGAATTCGAATCTTAAAATTTCGAATCGAATCGCGAATCGAACAAAAAAGTTCGATTCATTTGCAACCCTAGTGTCGGGTACGAAGACACTATATTAACTCGAACTCATCTTCTTTCTTCGTTTATCTCGCCACATAATCGCCATCATCACATATTTCTCACACGTTCCCTATCCTGTCTCTCTCTCCTCACACTAACGCAAACTCTATCTGTGAAAGAGCTTCATGGAATTCTAGCGATACGAGGGCGAAGGCGTAATGGAGTCGAGCTTCTCTCTGAAACCACAAGGATTGACGTTGACTACTCGAGCTCCTTTCTCTTCTCCAATCTCCATTCATCACATCGGTTTCCTCCGCGGTGAGTACAACGGCTTCGGGGCTAACAGTCTGCGCCTGCCGCGCCATCGATGGAGGAAAACGAGGACGAGGCGTCAATCTCGTCATCACGGCAATCTCCTCTTCAGAGCATCTCTCGATTCGCAGCGGACTGCGATGGTCGCAGCTTCCGTCGCGACTATCAGCGTCCTGTATGCTACGTATTCGGGAAACTTAAAGATGTCAGAGAGGTAGCTACTAACTGGAGCATCTGCATTGATTGGGAGATTTTTTTTTTTCTCCCTTTTGCTGCTGATTTTGTCGCGCAGTGGTCGTTGTTCCTTGATATGAACTTGGCTTCATTAATATTTGCTTTTATTGTTGATTATCTGTGTGAGATGATGAGTTTTATCTACGGGTGATTTAATTTAAGTACTTTACATTTGGCGACCTCTCTGTAATCAGCTAATTATGTTTTGACATTTGATAGATTTCTGGAAGGTTAACTCTTGCATTATCAGAACAAGTAAAAAGATGATGAGCTGGATTCTTACAGATGGCATTCTCATCGGTCGAGAAAGGTAGATCCTATAGAGACAGGCAAAGACTCGATGAAAGAAAGCAATCATAAGCATCACGAGGTTAGGACTATGGATGCCGATATTATGGACAGGAATGAGAATGTTAGCGGAGAACCATGTACAAAGGCATCTGATTCTCCGTCTTCAGAGCTTCATTGAGCGTTCATAACTTAAAGACATCAACCGTGCCTGTTTTGTCACGAGAATCTGCCAATCAACCAATTCTTTCAGAGAGCAGTGATTCAGTTAATTCTGTACTGCATGTTTCAGAATACAGAATTTGAGTAACGTTCCTTCTTCTGAAGGTCATGCATCGGAAAACATAAGCAAGCTTGTTGAAGTGGGAGTTAACATTGGAAAAGAGGATGTTACAAGTAACTCTAACCTAATTTTAGGGAACTTTTCACGCCGAGATTTGTATACAATTGACGAGTCATCATTGGAGCAATTGGATATTCTGGAGCAAGTCTCATTGCCTTCTGGCCTTCATAAGAATACAAGCTATTCATCACTCTTTAACAATGATTTGGCTGAAAAGTCAAAATTTTCAACATCAGATGTCAGCTCATCCACAGGTCATGATTTGAAATTAAGAGTATTAGAATACTGGTTTCATGTATATATCTATGTATCTTATAAATGCTTCCCTAATACATTAATCTTTGTATTTTGCAGAAATGCCTAAGGAGGATGCATCTTTTGGACATCACAGGCAGGGCTATGTCTTCCAGATGAAGGGTTCAAGAAACAAGAACTACGTTAGGAAGAAGGACAAAAAAAGAACACACCAAGATGGACGTAAAACTTTGCCTTTGCCTTCCAATTCCAATGACAAGCCCATCATTGATAAGTGTGGGTCCACCATCGAAAAGTTAGGTCCTGTAAATGGCAAGCGTGATCCTATTGATAATAAGCAGGATCCTCTATGGCAGTTACGTGTTTACAACCAACTGTGAGGGAAGGCAGGTAATTAACGAGACAATCAGTTACAGCTCATTGTTAGTAAACGTTCTAGAAATCCTCAAAACACTTTTATGTTATATTATTCGTTCATCGTTCCATAAAAAACGCTTGTTGAATTTTAGAAGGACCATCGAGAGATACGTCACACTTAGTTATGAAGGTGGACGTGCGTAGTAACTAGTAACACAGCAATGCGAACTAACTGCATATAATTGCTATCTGGATGGCAGGTTAAATGACTGCATAGGATTGCTAGAAGATTTGGAGAAGAACGGGTTGTTGGACATGAATAAGGCTAGTTGTAATTTGCATTGTGATCTTAGTTTTTAGTAATTTGGTTTCCTGGAAAAATAATATAAATGTTTACTGATGGGTTTCAGGTTTATCATGCGAGATTTTTTGATGTATGCAAAACTCAGAAGGCTGTTTCGGAGGCTTTCCGCTTTATCAGGCTTATTCCAAACCCAACATTGAGTACATTTAATATGCTCATGTCTGTTTGTGCAAGCTCCCAAGATTCTGATGGTATTTTCTCTGCCAGTGCATCCTCTATGGGGATACGCATAAGCTAACTCTGATTATATTCTTGGATGTAGGTGCTTTTCAAGTTTTGCAACAAGTTTTGGATTCTGGACTAAAGCTGACTGCAAACTTTACACTACTTTAATTTCAACTTGCGCCAAAAGTGGAAAAGTGGATACAATGTTCAAGGTATGTAAATCCATGAAGCTTCCTTCATTTCTATTAGCACAATCGCCTCCTTATCATTTTGCACGTACGGAGATGAATATTGCCTCTGTACTTCAATATTTTATTTTTTTCTCTGAACTCATTTATCTCACAACTTACTTGACTTCAGGTGTTTCATGAAATGGTGAATGCTGGAGTTGAACCAAATGTACACACATATGGTGCGCTCATTGATGGTTGTGCAAAAGCTGGGCAAGTTGCTAAGGCATTTGGTGCCTATGGAATTTTAAGATCAAAGGTAAATAATTTACTTTTTGCCTTTAGTCATCTCTCCTGTGTCATATACAGCAGTAGAGATGGCTAATGGGTTGGGTAAAACCAGAATCAGTTTTCATAAAAATTCCATTGGACCTGAAACCATAGCATTACCCATTAAATTTATTTTTGAAAAATTCAAACAATAAACCTGTTACAAAACTGTTCTGCCGATTCTGGGTGTGGTACTGAAGTTTGATGTCATGCCTATATAACAGCCTTTTTATTGTTCGCCTTTGTAAAATTGGGGCGCCCATACATGTTTAACCTTTTATAGCTTATACGCAGTAGAATGTGAAACCAGATCGAGTTGTTTTCAATGCCTTGATCACTGCGTGTGGTCAGTCCGGGGCAGTTGATCGCGCATTTGATGTTTTAGCTGAAATGGGAGCAGAATTACATCCAATAGATCCCGATCATGTCACCTTGGTGCGTTGATGAAGGCCTGTGCCAGTGCTGGTCAGGTCAGTAAAGTACCCAAGTGTTCGGGACTTTTATTTATTGATGGCTGTGGTTTTGTTGTCGTCATACTTATATCTCAGTGGGAATGATCTGTTTTAGATCGATCAAGCCAGGGAGGTGTACAATATGATGATAAGTATAACACCAAAGGAACTGCAGAGCTTTACACCATCGCCGTGAACAGTTGTAGTCATCACGGTGATTGGGAGTTTGCTTGCAGAGTCTATGATGATATGATACGAAAAGATGTTGCTCCTGATGAGGTACTCTTTTACCATTTGTCTTCTCTTTTTCCCTTAGCCAGCAATGGCACCAAGAGGCTCTGTTTTTAAAGTAGCTTTGTAATGTATTCTGATAACACTAACAGTTCCATTTGATCTGTGTAAACTGAACTAAGTCTGGTATCATAATCGGTTCCCCTTATTTCATCCAGATGTTATCAGCGCGTTGATAGATGTAGCAGGGCATGCTGGAAATGTGGATGCTGCTTTTGAAATTCTCCAAGAAGCTAAAGCTAAGGGAATGCGTGTTGGGATCATATCTTACAGCTCCTTGATGGGGGCCTGCTGCAATGTATTGTTGCTGATCCTTTTTCATATATCTTTAAATTGCCTCTTAAAATCTATCTTATTGATATTTATTTGTTTATTTATTGTTTGCAAGCTTTCCAGTGTGATAGATTAGTGAGTGATTTATTTGAGAATGCTTGTTCAATACCCAACATCAAATCAGTTGAGAAACTCCTATTCCTTCTGTCTGGACTGCCTTGCGGAACTGGCACGACGTATATTTTTATCTATTATTTTGCGAGTGTCGACTGATACATTATGGTTATGTGGCAACAAATGTCTTTGGAGAAACAAGAAAAAATTTGTAACTACCGTTTACTTCTCTTAGCTCTCAATAAATTGCTGTACAATGAGTGAGGTACACCTATTTCACTAAGCCATGCCCTATCTTCGTTTGTGTGTTCCTAGTATCATTCTCTTTGATCTCATGTGCAAATGCTGATACCAACTCATTTTAATTTTCAGGCCAGAGATTGGGAGAAGGCAATAAAACTGTATGAGAACATTAAGGACTTGAATATGAAGCCAACAGTTCCTTTGATGAATGCATTGATAACTGCTTTGTGTAAGTATAGAGCCTGCCTCCAATTACCATTTATCAAAATATATATCTAGCTAAATTGGATTGCCTCTCTCATTTGTCAATAGTATTGTGCCTTTTAATATAGCCAATACTTGCATCATTGATCGTTTGCTAGCAAGCCCCCTATTCCTAAATCGTAACTTGAAGTGCATTATCTTGTAAAAACTTCAACTTTAAACTATTAAGGTTTATAGCCATTATCTATGTGTTGGTTAGTGCCAGGTTGTATGTTATGCTTTTACGATTCTGCTGGTGGTAGTTACAGTAAAATTGACAACAAACTGTTATAGGGATTTTGATTACTAGCACAGGTTCCATTTAGATTTCCCTTGGCTGGGACTCAAAAAGGTTTAATAATCTATGAACATCAATGATGTGTCCTTTTCGTGAGGGAGCAATGACTTTTTCTAGTTCTCACTGAAAATTTCCTGCTAGTTTTCCTAACACTGTGTGATGGTAATGAGAATCTTCTTATGCTTGCCCTACAGGTGATGCAGATCAACTTTCCAAGGCCATGGAAATTTTATTCGAGATGAAAAAAATCGGATTATGTCCCAATACAATAACCTACTCCATTCTTGTAGTGGCGAGCGAAAAGTAGTAACCTTTCGTATATAATAATGATTCGCTTGCTTCTCGTCCTAGGACTTTGGTTAAGATGCATGTACTTGATCTTTTTCCCCAGAAAGGATGATCTGGAAGCTGGTCTTGTGATCATTTCGCAAGCCAAAGAAGACGGTGTTATTCGTAACCATGTAATGTGCCGCTGCCTTCTTGGTAAGATAAAAATTACTTCCTCATACTTCTCTTAAGAAAGTATATCTTGGAAGGTTTGAAAAATCTGAAAAATTGTTTGATAGCTTGCCCCATGAAATAAACATCTGACTTCCTCCTGGATACCAGCCTAAGAACAAATAAAAAAAGCAGTGATATGCAGAATTGGTCAAATATTATATGTATACTCTTATGAGATATTGATTTTCTGATCATATTCTCATTGAAGCTATGTGCTTAAGGAGATACCGAAATGCCAGTACAATGGGTGAGCCGTTGCTGTCATTTTCATCTGGGCGAGTTCAACTTAATAATAAATGGTAAGTATTTTCGATGTCATTAATGAATAATGTGTCGGAACATTTTTCAAAGATCAATGATACAATCTTTTAATATTTACCACCATCTTTCCTATCTTTTAGTTACAGCTGCCTTAATTTATAACATGGTTAAGATACAGTGTCGGCAACATATAGTTCTAATTTCCATTCAATGTTCATTCTTTATTGATCGTGTGCTTTCTCACCTTTGATCTCATTGGCGTATTCATTTTTTTTAATTCGATTATAGAATAAATATTTATGTCTATTTTTTATTGAGTTGTAAGATGATTTTCAGAAGGAAAGCCCATAAGAAGAAAATTTAGCTAACAAGATTATTACATTTCTGCAGGACATCGTTGGCCTTGACTGTATACAGGGAAGCTATCACAGCTGGTTTGGTGCCTACCATGGACGAACTGTCCCATGTTTTGGGATGTTTACAGCTTCCTCACGACGTCTCAGTGAGGAAGAGGCTTGTTGAGAATCTTGAGTTGATACTGAAATGCCTAAAGGTGCAAACCGTTATTCGCTTATTGACGGATTTGGGAATATGATCCCCGTGCTTTCTCTCTAGTTGAGGTATAACCAATATGATGTTTAGTGACTTTCGGTTGCATGTTTTGAACTTAAAATTATGAAAGAACGATTTCATACGTCTTTAAATATTTAGGAAGCTACTTCTCTTGGAATAATACCATTTGCGCATCTCAAGGAAAGCCCCGTAGTTGTTGATGCCAGAGAATTTCAGATTCATGTGGCTGAGGTGAGCTTATTGCTTGCCAGCATTTATAGTTCAACTTTTACTTGCTTGAATCTGCCAATTTAGTTTCACATTTAGCTATTTTTCTCAGTTCTCCCCTTCCTATGCAGTCTGCATCCATCCTCACTTTACTCCTCGAAGTAACTCCTATATATTTATATGTTTGTTTCCAATATCCTAACTACATTGTAAATGTTTGGACAGGTATATCTGTTGACAGTTTGAAAGGTCTGAAGCATCGGTTGGCTGCGGGTAATACCTAAGTTCCTTGTTTAACGTCTTGAGCTTGCTTTACCTTTTCTTTTTACCATTTAAAGACGGTTTCCTTCTTGTTTCCTGTGAGTTTCTATATAAATGGACAACAAAAAGTTGACGGAGTTGGGCAATGAAACAAATTTTTTCGTTGCATGTCTATATCGTATCGTGAATCATCTTCTCACATGTTGTTAATATTTGTCCAGGTGCAAAGCTGCCTAATATAAATATATTACTACCTGTAGCAAAGACCCAAATTCAGATTTCTGCAGGGGAGAAGACAGTAAATATATCTAGCAGGTAAGAGGAATCTCCATTGCAAATTCACGAACATCTTTGAATTTTCTGCTGTATCTATTTCATTGCTTGATTGCACTGAACCTTGTCGTCGTGGACATGAGATAAACCAATAGATAACTGCATGGATGTTCAAGCATGATTTTGAGAAGTATACACAACGGTGATTCTTCTCTAAAATGGCTTCATTTCTTCGACAGGATAAGCCAAGCGACAACAGCACTCTTGAGGAGAATTGGATTGTCGTATCAAGAAGCGAATCACGTGGAAAGATCCGAATAAATGGCGTCAGCATAAGGAAATGGTTCCAACCAAAGCGTGGTGATTCTCCATTCGGTTCGAAAATCATCGATCTTAACTCTCCCCTTCGAAATCTGGCTTCTGGCATCAGCCGACAACGGCGTAAAATCAGAACAGGCCATTTGTCCCTTGAATAGCGTACATTCGAATAGAGGTATATATTTGCACTAAAGTTAAACTCTTTTACCTGATAAATGTGGAAAGCTTGCAATAGTCAATGTGGAAAGCGCACACGTCGCTCTTGTACTAATTAATTTTGTAGAAAAAACTGGGCCGCTGTTTCCAAGTTATTGATCTTTTAATAATTTATTTCATGTAGTATCCTTTTCTTGATATATCCTTATTTTATTATATCTTCATTACGCGATAACTCTCTTTTGTACTATTTAATCTCTTTTTTTTTTTGTTATTTTTTTCTGTTGGCACCAAATATTCCTCAAGTGGTGAATGCGAATACTATGTGATTGTTAGGACAATATACGGACTCTAGGGATATTACGGCCGGTGCCCACAGGGAAATTTTAATTACAAACTAACATCGTATTACACTAAATTTCTTCTTTTCTTCCACTCAAAGCCTCATCTGATACCGCGCCGGTAAGTTTAACTCTGCAGAGTGATCGTAATTTAATGAGTAGGTTTGGCAACTGTTATTCAATGTAGTATTAGTACTCGAGCCTAGCCACTTGGTAGAAATTTGCACAAAAAAAAAAAAAAAATACATTCCCTCTTCTTTTCTATTGTACAACCTAATACTAGAATACAAAGTACACAAAAAAATG
This sequence comes from Craterostigma plantagineum, assembly GCA_027422505.1. NCBI lineage: Eukaryota > Viridiplantae > Streptophyta > Magnoliopsida > Lamiales > Linderniaceae > Craterostigma > Craterostigma plantagineum. The sequence continues at coordinate 10,003 of JAPQWV010003538.1, forward strand.
AGCTTGATGATTGGTTTAGGCACGGTGCGCTATCGTCGAAGTAAGTTCGACGAAGGCATTTTCGCTGCAAGGAATTGTTAGGCCTCCCATGGAATGATTAAATCCGTTTTCTTCCTCCGCTCGATGAAGCAAATCTTGGAAAGAAGGGTTTTTGAGGTACGACAATGGTACCACATACCTCCTCTTCTGATTTTCTCCTACGTAAACAACAAGGTGACCCTTGGGCACGTCTCCTCCTCCGTGGCTACTACGAATGGAGTGAAACTTGCTTAAATTCTTAGCATTTGCTATTATAGATGCGAAGCGAATTGCCATGGCTGATTTTTTCTTCTTTGTTTGAGGTTTTGTGAGCTTCGAAAGATGATATTATGGCTTGTTGTAGAGGATCTTTGAAAATGATTATTTGGCTCTAATTTGATGTTGTATGAGTTGAGTAGTATATGTCCTCTATTTATACCGTCTAATGCTAAGTTATCGATGTCATTTGGTTGTTTGAGGGACCTATCTTAGCTACTGGCACATGGCCTTGTAATAAAATAGCAAGCTTAGGTATTCTCTCTTATCTATATACGTTCTAGAGAACCCTACTTGTATCTATCATGTCATTGCATAGAAAACCTACATTTCTCTCCTTGAAACAAGTTGTTAGTAGTCTCGTCGAATTAGGACATTCATTATTTGCTAACTTTGCAGAAATCCGCCCGTTGTTTTCGAGTTCCTGGCTATTATTTAATAAATTTATTACCAATTATCACCCATATCCTGTCGTAGATATTGTAGTTTATTATTATTTTATTCTATCTTCATCACGCGATATGGGTCTCAGCAGCACATGTCCTTGCTCGTATGTTATTTCATTTTCATGATATTATTGATGCAACTTGATGCAAGTTATGTTGAAGATATTGAACTTAATTTAGATTATATGTGATGTTATATTTGTTTTTCCTCTCTGCATATATAACTATTCATTCAAGTGAAATTGAACCGTACAAGTGATCGCTGTTGACAACATAAGGACGACCGACAGTGATATATCGTAAGTGGACCAACGATATAATTTCAATCTTGCGTGAATATCTCCATAAATACTTTTTGGACCCGATTAAATATATTGCAGAAACTACATCCTCAAACCTACGAAATAATTTCAATCTTGGGGTAAATATCCTTAGATCATAATAAATGTAGCAAGAAATTAAAATTACAGTTCACAAGGATACATGCTTTAACTGTATCGTTACATTGACTACAAAAACCGACGACTATAGTCAAGGCCTATATCAAAATGCTTTTTTTTTTTTTGTATTTTAACTATTACTACATATCTTATTACATTTCCTCTTTTCTTTAGCCTGATGAAACTCATCAAGATCAATATAAGCAGCAACATTCATGAAAGCGTTCTCACTGCATGGTAGAGTCAACCCTCCATTGGATGATCGAATCCATACTCTTCTTCTGAAATCTTCAGAAGATCTTGAAACATTGGATGATTTAAGTATGCGACTGGAACGATGAATCGATTTTTCTGTACAGTTTCTCCGACGTATACAGCAAAGTGACCCTTGGGAACATACTTATCCAATCTCGACGATGATGATGGCGTTGAAGAGTGGCGAGCAATGTGTTTGGTGTGGTTGAAATGAGCATGAAATCTTGTTAACCCCATACTTATAGAACGGCTAATAATATGTATGAAACTATTTTTTAAAGGGAAGGAGAAAAGCTCATCTTTTTTGAAGGTGGAATTGATTGCTTTTAGATTGACTTGATGAGTTCCAATGTCCGAAGTAATGGCTTATTTATAGAGTTAGGAAGGGTTTCGATGTCTTATTTGGACTTCACAGACAGCAAAGGGGGTTCATGTAATAAGTTTGTATAATTTAGGGTCAGGTTTTCATATATTTCCCCCAACTTGTGTGGACTAGCTTTGATATTCTCAATGTTTTTCGACCAATTCATGCTTAAATGCATGTACACAAAAAACACATCTACCCATGGTTTGAGCTCGAACATTTTGCATGTATGTCCCCCCAATAACTGAATGCAATATGAATATATGTTTTATATCCATGTGTATGTTGCATGATTTATTAAAAAACTCTCGCTACTCGGTTACAATACAATCTTATATAATATATAAGCCACAGTTTCCATCCCAGTCTATGTATGTCGATCGCCCATGCATTTATACTAAAGATAAGCATTAGACGCAGCTACCATTTATAGCGCTGTACGTAGCATTAATCATTGATCAATTTTGCCACGTTTAGTGAACTAACATCACAAAAGTTTATTTCGTTGAATAGTGGGTAAAAAAGAAAAAGAAATGAAATCTTCCAAAATATTTTATATGTCGTTAGCCCATGTTTCTTCATCATACACTGCACAGTGCATAGAAGTGTTATAGCGGCTTGGGCAAAATTATAAAAATGGATCACTAAGTATACCATTTTTTGATTTTGGGTCACTATGTTTGCCTGTTACAAAACTAGGTCATTAAGTATGTATATAGTAACAAAATTGGGTCACTAGTTACAAAACTAGGTCACTAAGTATGTATATAGTAACAAAACTATGTCACTAAGTATATATAATAAGAAAAAAGAGGTCAATGACTCAATTTTGTTGCTATATACATACTTAGTGACCTATTTTTAACTCGCAAACATAATGATCCAAAATCGAAAATTGGCATACTTAGTGACCCATTTTTATAATTTTCTCCCGCGGACTGTGTATATTGATTGCGTGGATCGTTTCGTATATTATCGCCACAAAGTTCTTTCTTAAATGTCACATGGCTAAAATACGGTGTTTCCCCCTTGTATATGATGATTCTAGCTCCTACCTTTTCATTAAGAAAATGAAATAATGTAGTTATCTGAATTTGAAATAATTGTAAAGCATGACAAGAGGATTGGATTAGAACTCAATCGTTGTCCCAAATGTTTCTTATTATACAAGAAAATATAATAAATACATCATGGGAACTATAGCCATTATATATCCCGGTCCCACCAGCACACCGTAAACATTGTTGTGTCTATTACAGCATGCGACTATCACATGCCTTGTCAAAGCCATTAATTACAGAACCATTTGCTCTGATATACTTTCAACATACGACAAGGGGAAGGTTGTTTTATACCCTTAATCGTAGATTCATGAAGTTAATGTTCTTTCATTTCATTCCGTGATCGTCAACTATATATTATTAACCGTTATGAGGTGTGGACACGCTCGAGATCTCTCTTAGAAAAATATATTTTCAGCCATTTATTTGTATTTCATCGACAATTTGAATAATATTCTTTACCTCAAACCCTAAACAAGCATATGATCCAAAGAAATCACAATAGCTATATACTACTACTGTATGTATACGTATAGATGTGTTGTGAATATATATATGTATATATATATAGAGAGAGAGAGAGAGAGAGAGAGAGAGAGAGAGAGAGATCAAGAACATGACGATGAGTTAGTAAGATTTAGCAAAGAGATAAGACCAATAAAATAATCCTCTGTGCATGGAATAGTGAGGCCTCCCATTGGATGATTGAATCCGTACTCTTCTTCTGCTAAGTGCAACAGTTGTTGAAACAAAGGGTGGTTCAAGTAAGAAACTGACATTACAAATCTCTTGTAAGCTTCGCCTACGTATACTGCTAAATGGCCCCTGGGAACATCAATAACAAACGTGCTATTATTAGCGTTCGCCAAAAATCCAGCAAACCCTTTCTTCGGCGAGCAAAGCTTATTCTTCGCATACTTCATTATTCCCAAGCCTGAGATGATGTAATATATAGTGTATGTATGTACGTATGAATGTAAATAAAACCATGAATTGTGTGTTTGAAAGACCCGTCATATATATAGAGAGGAAGTTAATGAAGGTTTTGACTAATCTATAAAGCACAACATTGAGTGCCCTACTAACCACTTTAAGGTACTCACAACAGAAAAGTACCAGTTGGAAGTATTCTACTTATGTAGATATATACTGTACTATATTTACATGCCAATTAACGGTGATAATTGTCATGTCTATCATATTAAGAAAACTTATTAGGACCGAAGCATTGAACTTGGAATTTTGCCAAAGAAATACTTCCAAAATCAATGTTGTGGTCTCAATTTAGGGTTTTTAATAGCGTGCGCTATAGTTCTTTTGATTGACCCGTTATGTCTAAATACAACAGTTACTGTTTATGATTATATAATGATCGTCGGTAAATCTACATATATTTGTTGTGTCCATATCTGATCCATAATGGACTCACTAATGAGTTGAAAACAATGAACTTAACTGCAAAAAAGAGAAGTTCTCGAGCCTAGTAGATATTTTGAGGAACAGAAACCATAAGTGTAATGAAATGGACAGTTGCTAATACGTATTGTAACTATCTTATCCTGAAAAAAATTAGAAAAATAGAGAACATGTTCGAATTACGAAGTTGTTTCTCCTCTCAATAAATACCAAGAGTCACGCCAGCGTAGTTTGGCCAAACAGTTAGGCTTTATCATCTGAGAGGTGAAACATGATTAAGCTAGGGAAGATGAGAAAATGATATCCTTTGCTTTGCATGTCATATAACAATATGAATTAATTGAGCACACGTGCTAATGATCGTGCTGTATATTCACGATTTAAATAACTATTAAGCTTAACTGATATAAATACGATGCTTACAAACATAGATGAATGTTATCATATAATATATATATATATATATATTTATATATATCCGCAAATACATTACATATACCTTTTGCAATGCATCGATCATCCATTTCTTGATGATGGTATATATTATATTAAGGTGAGGGGTTAGGATAAACCGTCAATTGTCTGTATTAATTGATCAATATATTTTTTTCTACACCTATTAAAAAGAAAATAAAAAAAAACTTATAAAACGCGTAACTTCAATAGTTATTACTTCAAGTACTTTCGAGAATAACCGTCTCATCTTAGTTAGTTAACACTTAAAAGTTGCTGATAGTTGACGAGCATGAGACCCTACTACATGCACAGCTTTCTTGTGCTTGTAATAATGATAAATCTCTCTCAAATTGTGATTTAAATCGATCTATACCGATTTGCAAACTAATTACAGCTCTTCAACATATTTAACAAAGCCATTGTGTGACAACTTCAAAGGAATTCCAAAAAATAATCAAATGTATGAAAAGACTAGGTTATTGCTAGTTATTTTATCTTTTTACGGAATTTTTTGGACATTTTTTTCTGTATTTTTCTGTAATTTCAAATTGGCAACGGTAAAAGTGCGCGTGTGATCCGCTACGACGCGGGTACACTCATCAAGACGTCTAGAATAGAATCCTATCAATCAGTAGTGAGACATTGAGGCCAGATTATCCCCAATTAAGAGCCCTAATTTCCGCTCGTGAACTGTATTTTTGAGCTAGCACATCAGCGGAAAACGATAATGCCTAACAAAAATGTTGCCGAGCAATCCGATATTAGTAGCGGGTCGAATCCGAAACAATCGCGTCCGAAATTTGTTAATTGTTCAGATGATAATGAAAAGAAGGTGATTATGTTTCTTGTCAATGACGATTTGCGGACATTTGTTAATCGGGAGAGAATTCAGGAGTATAAATTTTGGATGATTGATATCATATATGGTTAATGTCTGTTGCAAAATTTTCGAAACGATGATTGAAGGCGTTTGTGATTGTTTCCATTGGCACAGAGCTTGACAAAGAGCTCAAAGATGTCGAGGTCAGTGTGCCGATTGTATATGGTAATGCAGCTTTCTGGCTTGGTAAGAAGGCTAGTAGTGAGTAAGTTTTGATTGCGCTCTTCTTTGCTTATATTGGCGTGCTGCGCTTCGTACTTGCAATTACCTAGATGTTCCATTTGTTGCGCAATCCTTGTTAAATGTCGTAACTTTTTGTGTTTTCCCTTCTCATTTTTTCGATTTTCAGGTTTCTATCGCATAGATGGACAGTATGTTCGCAGTGCAACAAATGAGGACTTGGGAGTGGTGATAAAGCGCGTTACGTTCCAATTGCATTCAACTTTTAATAATTCAACGAGGGTCGTCGATCGCCCACCCTTTGAGCTATCTGAATCTGGATGGGGTGAATTCGAAATAGTCATTACTCTTCATTTTCATAATGACGTTAGCAATAGACATTGAACTTGTGAGTTGCCCTCGTTGCTTTCTGCATAAATTTACGTACACGAAATGCTTCGCTTGGTTTATAAAAATTAATCATGTTGGTATGTATTTGATTCTTCTTATTTAATGCGCCACGGAGTCATCATGGTTAACGCATATAGAATGTTAATAGGTACCACAATTTGAAGTTATACCCGGATGATACTGTTCCATTATCCACAAAGAAACCTGTTGTTGCGGAGTCTTACGAAGAAATTGTTCTGTCTGAGCCTTCTGAGGCTTTATTTGCTCGAGTGCAAAATCATCCTGCAGTTAATGTTCCTCGGCTACCTGATGGCATCGCTTTGACCCCTGGTGTGTTTCTGATGTTCTGCTGGATATTGGATATTTTTAGGAGTTATCTGTTTATTTATTCGTTACAGTTCCATTGGAGGATGTTAACGATGGTAAGCGAGGTGATACCAAAGACCATCACCTGCTCCAGTGGTTTAACAACTTTTCTGAGGCAGACGAGCTACTAAAACTTGCTGCAGCTCGCCAGCAGGTTAATATGAATGCACCTTTTTTACCTTTAGATTTACTTTATCTGGTATCGGGTTTATCATTCTTAGGTTTATGGTGATATCCTATGGAAAAGTCCTCAAATGGTAAGATCTTATCATTGATGATCAAAACAGAATGTGACTATAAAAACACAAGTTAGGTAGATTACACCTATCAGTGATTGTGATTCCTGTCAGATCTTTGTTTGCTATACAGTACCAATTGAGTTTTCAGTCCCCATCTTGTATTATAGGGTACTTAGATCATCTCCAGTAGTAAACAATATATGTATATATATATGGAATGTAAGCTTATATGTCTGAAAAACTTTATCAAGAATGCTCAAAAGCATTTATTGATCTTACTATCCCCCTTCACTTTTGCAGCAAAAACATTCTTTTTTACCTACATTTTAGCGTGTACACATGAATGAAAGTAAACCTTATACGGATTAGGTCCAAAGCATTCAATTATAATTTTACTGTGATTCTGTGTCTGTTAAATCTCCGCCACTTTATGCGACGATTAAAATTTGTCTTAACAGAGTATATACTGCTATCAGGTTCAAGCACATATTGCAAGGGTCAAGAGGCAGTTGAGCTTGATCGATGGACAAAACCAGTAGTAATTCTTCAATACAATTTTAGCAGAAAGTATTTACTGTAAGTCAATACAGATGAAACAAACAATGAACAGACAGCGTTTGGTTACAACCCAAACTTCCCCTCGTCAAAGAAAGTTCCATAATACTTCTTGTTTTGAGCTGTGTGCTTTATTTTTGTTACTTGAAAAGGAACTACGAAGATAGAAATGATATCCCAAGTGCTTTCTTGCATCAAGAAAATTGCCTTATCCTTACAAGATGACATTTTTACATAAAACTCAGGTGGGACCTTCTATAGAGCCATTGCACATTCTCTTGTTCCTAACATGTTCTGATTTGTGTCAATTCTATTTATTGTTACCAAATTGATTGAGCTGTAGATCCAGGTTTGTTTTGCCTCAGGTATTGTGACATATTAACCTCTCTTAGCTGTTCTTTGGCCACCGCCATTGTTGAATGAAGTGACATTTTTTTCCATCATTTTTCAATACACAGATGATTTTTCAGCTATTAGTCATCCATGTTTAGTGCTTTGAGAACTCACAGACAGATTAGCTCAGGCATGCTTCATCACTTATTACCACTTCTCAATCAGTTTCAGATTGCCTTAAGTGAAATGTATAGTTCCCAGTGGGGTTATTACTAAAGTGAAGCTTGAGGTGGTTAAAGTGGACGGTTATAAAGTAGTTAATCGAAAAGGGCTTTCACTACATCTATTATTATAGCAGAAAGTAACATGGGCTTCATGTGCAATACGGAATGTGCTTGGTCTCATCACTCATTATCATCAACGTACCCTTTATATATATAAATTATATAGATTTGTGAGAACAGCACTTCAATGGACCACCACAATAATTTCGATCCAAATAGTTATTTCCTCATCCAATCTCAATCTCAGAACGTGGGATGAAAAGTTAGCAATTATTACCAGACGTCCAACAACAAAATGAATAGCGTAGAAACAAAAGTAGAAGACAAATTTCGGGCATGGCGATGTATATTGCTGAATCTGTCTTTCGGTGTATGATAATATATGGATATTTTTTTTCTCAGCCTTAGAACATGCGTAAGTTATCAAAGCATTTCTGTGGCTCTCGTTAGTTTCTTGATTTTTGTTCATTCTTGATTATATGTTTATGCTATATATAAATAAACATCATACCAATGACATTTCCCGACATAATATCGATGGATGCTATATTTGCGCGAGCACATGGACTTGCATCAGATTTATTACTCAACAAAACTACCTTAGGTGCTGTTTTTCCTTTTCTTTCTGACAAGAATTCACTGGGAATAACAATTACAACAATTACACAACTAAACTAGATAGGTCGTACGTGCTTCACACGACAGAACAGTAGAGATTAGGGTTTTCTAGAAAATGCATTTATTAAAGAACCTACTCACTCTTGGGGCTGGTAAATAGCATTTAATGGCGTTTTCCCGCAGAACTCATGATTTTGGAAAGGAAAGAACAACCTTTAAATTCACTTAAAACAAGAAGGCATTTAATGTTGAGACATAATGTTGGGAACATGGAACAAGCACTATATATAAAACGAAACGATGATGCTGAGAAAAGAAGACTAGTGAAAGCTAAGTATGGACCAAAAGAAGTTTCTCTTCTTTACATTTATACGAAGCATTTATATCAGAAGAATTAACAGGGTTCTAATATTGGAAGCTTTTGCAAACCCTAAAACATATAGAGAGAGTACTGAGCAGCGCAAGTCTCCCTCTTCTTGTGATTAAGAGCATTAAATGATAAGCACCGCCTCATCTCATTCATTTCAGGAACTAAAAATATGGAAATTTCCTAGTATTATTACATCTGTTTTTCGTAAAATTTATGCATCATATGTAGCATTGTATGGTATCGAAAGGGGGTCCATATTGCCATGAGGAGGGCCAACATGTATAGCACTGTAGTAAATGGGCTTTTGGTCCCACGTTGTCCTTTCATACGTACTTCTCTTCACAAGACTTCAAAGACTTCTCTTCACTAAAAAGCCCTAAAACCAACCCCACCTTTCTCCATAAATACCTTCAACCTCCCTTGGCAATTCTCTTCACAAGACTTCTCATACTCTTTTGATCTTTCTTCGCATTCAAAAAAGAAAAAGAAAAAGCAGTAATGGCTATAAAGAAAACAAATAGGTTAGGACAAGCAGCATCTCTGAAGCAAATCTTGAAAAGGTGTTCGAGCTTAGGGAAGAAGCATGGCGTTAGCAACGTTGATGACGAAGATGAGCTTCCCTTAGATGTGCCCAAGGGACACTTTGTCGTGTACGTTGGTAAGAACAGAAGCAGAACATTGTGCCTCTCTCATTTCTGACTCACCCCTCAGTTCCAATATCTGCTTAGACAAGCTGAGGAAGAATTTGGATTTGATCATGAGATGGGCCTCACTATTCCTTGTGAAGAGGTTGTCTTCAGATCACTAACTTCCATGCTTAGATAGAGAGGCAAGGGTCATGAAAGAGAAATGATGATTCTGGATCTTAAGTCTATCATATATATATTTTTTAAAGTTTGTTTTAGCCAGCTATGGAGACTGGAGAGAGATGGTCAAGATGAAGAAGATTAACTGCTCTTTTATCTTTTTTCTACATCTTTTTTTCCAGAAACTGTATTTACCTCTTTTTCTTTTTTGGCTGTTTGTGAGAAAAGCTCTGCTCAACCCAAGTCCCAAGGTATATTTATTTTTCACGTTTGGATTGTAATATAATGGTTTCTGTTTTTTCCTCCCAGAGGTGTTTTATTACAACACCCTGAGAGAGAAGTTTAGTATGAATTTAACATTTTAGAGTTTTCCTATGCATAAACTTATTATTTTACTCAATCTTGTCGTCTTTCGCGCCTAATGCATGGCACGCACCTTTGCAAGGAAAAAAAACACTCTTTATCTCTATCCCTCAACGTAGTGTCAAACCAATCTTCAATTTATATTATTGAAAAGACAACAAGAAAAAAGGAACATATCTATACATTGATATTGCAAGGCAAGGTTTGCATGGCTCCATCATCTTAACAAGTCATACAAGCAACGCTAGAAAAAACCTCTAGAAAAAAAAGAGCATTGTGACCTTTCGAGCGTCCGTAGAGTTGGCTATTAATATTTGGATCACCAATACTTTATTTAATTTTGGGACCATGAAAGTGAATATGGTATTGATGTCGCACTGGTCCTTTCCCTATATATTGTTAGTAATTATGAACTTCCTCTCTTTTTATCAGAGGTATACACTTGCAACAATTCTAGCCAACAAAGTATAAATATCACATCTTTCATTATATATATATATATATATACATACTCATGGTTCGGACATCTTTCATTATATATTACATATTCATGGTTCGGATTCACTTCGCACGATACAAAATATAATACTCGACAATCCATAATTCCGTACAGCATTGTTCCTTAATCCTTAGAATTACAGCATTATTGAGGTAAAAAGTTGGGCCCAAACGGAAAGCCCAATATATAGGCCCAATAAAATTCAAATTTCTCTTACTCATTGGGCCCAGATATTAGGCCCACATTCCCTTCCTAATAAAATAAGTCATAACTGATGATGGGGTTTAGACTATAAAAAGTAAAAATTAATATTCATACTATGGATGCTTAATCCTTAAATCCTTCACAAAATCGCCGTGCACTCATGCCTTTTTCGTATGCTGATTTTCTTTACGTATTTTTCCTTAGCATTACCATGTTAAGATGGAGGTGTTCTTACCAGAAACTGATCGAATAACAGCAGATTATTGAACATAGAGTGCCATCTCAATCCGAACATTGAAGCTAGCAATATATATATGTAGGAGAAAGCAAAACCTATCATATTCATTCATAGACGTCGATTCCCCAGAACTTGGCTGGCTGATTGGTTCGGTAATTGCGATCGATGCTCTTAATAAGATCCATGTCTTCCTCGGACAGCTCGAAATCAAGAACCTCGAAGTTCTCTTCCAACCTCTCGAGCTTCGAAGTCTTTGGTATCACGGCGGTGTTTCTCTGTACGCCCCAGCGAAGGACAACTTGGGCCACTGTCTTCTCGTATTTCTTGGCAAGATTCTGATGTATTTATTATTACCATTGAGAAGGCGACAAGCGAATGAAATGGAGAGGACGAGACAGCTTATATGACGAAGATAAAAACTTGCCTGAAGGATGGATCTTCCAAGCATGATACTGAGCCGAAAAGCTCGGCGTTGGCCACCGATCCTCCTAAAGGCGTATGGGCCGTGACAAAGATGCCATTTTTCTGACAGAACTTAAGGAGGGAATCTCGCTGGAAGTAAGGATGCGCCTCGATTTGATTCACGGAGGGCTTCACTTTCGAGTAAGCCAGGCAATCTCTTGTCAGAAATATGTTGTAGTTGCTGATGAGCCAAGAATTGTTTGTTTAAACTGTCGTTCGTAGAGTAAACGAATAAGGGCTATCGATTGGAAAAAAAACTGAGAGAAGAGATATACACCTTATCCCTATGCTTCGAACCAAGCCCATGGAGACAAGATCTTCCATGGCGTGCCATGTTGTCTCCAGCGATATCGTGGTATCTATATCGAGAACGCTGTCTTCTCCCAGGACGCTAGCAGTTTTACCAATCCCTGTGAGATTTTATTCGTTTGACGTAACGATTAAGCATATCAATTCTTCGTTCTCTGCGAAGTTCAAGGTGTACATTTGCGATTCTTGATTTATACCTGTGTGTTTTGTGGGGAGGGAAAGTGGACAAGGTATAGGTCTAAATAATCGAGGCGTAGTTTCTTAAGGCTGTCTTTGCAGGCCTCAACTACATGGCCATGGTCTGAATTCCATAGCTGCACAAAGGACATAAACATTATCTCGTCATCATCATCGTCATCATCTCAGTTTTATTGCACTTATATATTATGGTCGTGTGTGCGTAAGTTGGAAAAACTAGCCTTGGTTGTAACGAAGAGATCCTCCCTCTTAACAAGCCCAGTTTGAAGTACTTCGTCGAGCGCCTCCCCAACTTGTGCTTCGTTCTTGTACTTTGCTGCAAGAAAAAAAAGTTGGCCAATGTGGGAATGTTTTCTATCAAAGAATGAATTAAGAAGAGTATAATAACTTAACCTGCGCAATCGAAGTGCGATAGCCAATCTTGATGGAGTTGAGTATGAGATTCTTTATATCTCCGCCGTCCATGCGCCACACGCCCAGCCCAACGACTGGCATGCTAAAGCCGCGTTCAGTTTGATCGTTGTCGACGGCCATTTCTTCTCGGAGAGGAGAAAGGAAGAGCTTCGTCGGCCTACCTTTGCAGCAGGTGCGCCCATTTCTTGTTATTTTGTCAACTTCTTGAAAAAACTTCCTTCTGCTTATAGTGAATATATGGCGAATAGCTCAATGGAGAAAGAACAGTCTATTTATGATTTAAGTTGTCGGCTGTGCATGGGTAGTATTAGTTCATCTCAAGTTATTATTATTATAGACCCAATAATACGTATAAAATAATGGTATGCATGATTATATCGTACGAGGGAAGGTGTTTTTCACCGCGTGAGGAATATAATATATATGGTCGTTATTTTTCGAGTAGAGCTAGTGTACGGGCTTAACATTATTACTTCATCTTGTCGTGTCGCTCTTTTATCGCCATCTCTCAAACGTAATGTGGCAGAGTAATAATATTCAACTTACATTTATATTCTTGCCTGGGCTCGACCGAAAATCAAGTGTCTCGGATTCAAATTATGCAAAAAAGTCTTTCTTACTGTGACAATCCAAATAGATGGAAATAAATTGCGTCCAATAGGATTTGAACCTATACTAAAGGTTTAGAAGACCTCTGACCTACCAAGCATGGTAGGTTTAAAAAGAACCCTCGAGAGAAAAATCAAGAAAGGGCATCACAATGTGACCTTTCGAATAAGTTCAATCGAACTCTCCACAGACTGCAACTTCTTTCTCTGGGACAATGCCAAATAAAAAGTAGATGGCACTTATTTCGAGGGTTAATATTGTCGGCAGTTAGTTTCCTCTCAATTTGCAACTGCGAACCTTACAAGGTAAAAAAAATGGTACCTTTCGTACACATTTTACGATTTGGAATCACTAATTAAGTGCCCGTAAAGAGGTTGCTAGTGTCATCTAATTAACGAAGTTCGAACGATTAGCATATAAGAAGAATGTTTGCAGTGACGGCATATTGTTGAAAATAGTTTTCATCTCAATCCCACATGTTCAAAGCATAACAGAGAGACAACAAACTCATCATCACGCATACAAATCTACTCCCCAGAACTTGGCGGGCTGATTCGTTCGGTAATTGCGGTCGATGCCTTTGATGAGATTCATATCTTCCTCGGCGAGCTCGAAATCAAAACAATGAAGTTCTCTTCCAATCTCTCGAGCTTCGACGTCTTTGGTATGACGACGGTGTTTCGTTGTACGCCCCAGCGGAGAACGACTTGTGCTACGGTCTTGCCATATTTCTCGGCAAGATTCTGATATTATATTAATCAAGGAATAATGTAGCTCAAATAGTGCTGAGAAGGTAACCAATGCAATGCATGGGAAAGGGTTAGAGAGATCGTTAGCGTGCCTGAAGGATTGGATCTTCCAAGCATGAAACTGAGCCAAACCACTCAGTGTTAGCTACCGAGCCTCCGAGCGGGGTATGCGCCGTGACACAGATGCCGTGTTTCTGACAGAACTTAACGAGGGATCGCGCTGGAAAATAAGGGTGCGTCTCGATCTGATTCACGGCGGGCTTCACTTTCGAGTAAGCCAAGCAGTCTCTGGTCAGAAATATGTCGTAGTTGCTGCAAGAAAATTACTGGAAAATTAATCTGATCCCATCTTAAAAAGAAACGGTTTTTTGAGTTGTAAACTGTCATCAACGAGGGCAGCAGATTAGAAACGAAACCTTATTCCAATGCTTCGAGCCAGCCATGGAGACGAGATCTTCCATGGAATGCCATGTGGTCTCCAGTGAAACCGTGGTATCGATGTCAAGGATGCCATCATCTCCCAATGCACTATCAGTCGTACCAACTCCTGCGGGAAAACGCTTTGTCTAACAATTATTGATCGCCATTAGGATTAAAACTCATTCTCCCCTTATCAGAAACAGATATGAAATTAGATAGAATTCCACTTGATACTGCATCCCATCTTAAATTGATATTCAGAACACACAATTCATCGTAGACGATAACTTTCTTGATAAGGAGATGCCATACCCGTGTGTCTTGTAGCAACGGGGAAGTGGACAAGTAGAGGTCGAGATAGTCGAGGCGTAGTTTCTTCAGGCTGTCTTTGCAGGCCTCGACTACATGGCCATGATCTGAGTTCCAAAGCTGCACAAAGAACAGAAAGTATCATCAGTTTTACTGCACGGAAGAGCATTATCGCATATAGTATAAGTTCGAAAACTAGCCTTGGTTGTTATGAACAGATCCTCCCTCTTAACAAGTCCAATTCGAAATGCTTCATCGAGTGCCTCCCCTACTTCTGCTTCGTTCTTGTAGTCAGCTGCAAAAGGTTCGACGATGACTTGACATTAAATTATCAAATCTCAATCCAACAATAAACAAAGGAACTTAAAAAAAATAATAACTAGCATCGAACAGTACACGGAAGAGAACGCCTATTTCCAGATCCAATGTCCCAACTACTTTTTCCTCGACAGAGAAAGATCGAAAAAATAAAAATGTTCATACAAAAAAAAAAAAAAAACAGACATGGAATATATTCGTCAGCTAAGATCAGAGTACTTATACTGCTTAAAAACGCTAAAAAAAAAGAACTAGAGGAGTCGGAAGGGAGTACCAGCGCAATCAAAGTGGCGATAACCGATTTTGATTGAACTGAGTATCAGATTCTTTACATCTTTGCCATCCATACGCCACACGCCCAGTCCAATGACTGGCATCTTAAAGCCACTGTTCAGTGTGATAGCCGCCATTTTTGTCCCTCACAGCAACCGAATGACCTTCGATCTACTTTTCGCAGCTACGTCGAAGCAGTTCGTCCGTTTCTTGGCGACTCGATAAAACCCACGCTGCTTTCCCTTTTCGAGTTAAAAAGCCATTTAATGCTCTGATATTTTCGACTTCTCGAAACATCGTTCTATCCTTACCAGTGAGTGTATATTCAATACGACATCGTCGCGTATTTTCATTTACTACTTTTCTTTTCTGTGGGATTCTTTATTAAAAATAGGGTAAAATGCGTATAATCCCATCGCGGAAATGCACATAAACCCTGTAGTTTTTTTTTTGCATGTATTCCCTCGTGGTTTAACTAATGTTGCACCGTACCCCCAGGCAGCAGTTGTTTGCCCGAAATTGGAATACACGCGCTCTTACTGCATGTGGGTTAAGCTTGGAACATATTATTTACTGTTAAATGACTAGAATAACCCCAATATTCACATTCTTTTCAAATGATAACCATCGACCCTATCTAGAATAAAATGGGTTACCTTGGGGGTTATCATTTGAAAAGAAGGTGAATAGTTGGGGATATTCTGGTCACTTAACAGCGAATAATATGGTCATGAGCGCGTGCAAGGGCGCATGTAATCCAATTCGAGCAAAAACTGATGTTCGAGGGTTATCATTTGAAAAGAAGGTGAATAGTTGGGTTATTCTGGTCATTTAACAGTAAATAATATGTTCCAAGCTTAGCGCACATGTAGTAAGAGTGCGTGTAATCCAATTTCGGGCAAAAAACTGATGTCCGGGGGTACGGTGCAACATTAGTTAAATCACGAGGGGTACCGTGCAATAAAAGAATCACAGGAATTTATGTCATTTCCAACGAAACCACGAGGGGGTTATACGCATTTTACCCTTAAAAATAAGGAAATACACTACAAAAAAGAATTTCCGCGCGTGATCCTTACGCCACGGTCAAAGTAATGTCCACCATCGATCTTACCACGTGTACTCATCCAACGGTGATAAAGGTCACCCTTCGCATCGCCGGTTATATATAAGCACACGCCGACGAGTATTACTCGCTCAAAACCATACACGACGATCCTACGGAAATCAAAACTAGATCGGAAAATGTCGAACCCAAAGGTCTTCTTCGACATGGCGGTAGGCGGCCAGCCCGCCGGACGAATCGTGATGGAGCTCTACGCCGACGTCGTACCGAAGACCGCCGAGAACTTCCGATCTCTCTGCACCGGCGAGAGAGGCGTCGGACGAAGCGGCAAGCCGCTCCACTTCAAGGGATCCACCTTCCACCGCGTAATCCCCAATTTCATGTGCCAGGGCGGCGATTTCACCGCAGGAAACGGAACGGGCGGCGAGTCCATATACGGCGCCAAGTTCGCCGACGAGAACTTCGTGAAGAAGCACACCGGCCCCGGCGTGCTGTCCATGGCCAACGCCGGGCCCAACACCAACGGATCGCAGTTCTTCATCTGCACTGCTAAGACCGAGTGGCTCGACGGAAAGCACGTGGTGTTCGGGAACGTCGTCGAGGGTTACGACGTCGTCAAGGATATCGAGAAGGTCGGGTCGGGCTCCGGGAAAACCTCCAAGCCCGTCGTGATCGCCGATTGTGGTCAACTCTAGTTGATTTTTCTTTTATCTTCCTCTCCTTTGCTTTTTTCTTATCTGCGAACATTGTGTGATAATAAATGCTTTATGCAAATATCGGATTACGATCGTTTCCTCTACTGGTAATTTGTGTAGAAAAAAAAAAAAACCTTTTTTTCCTCGAGGCATAAATGCTTTGTCTCTGTGGATGAGTTGTAAACTTATGCTGATGCAATTTCTGTGACTTTGAACAAATTACAAGCAGCATTGTTCTTGGTGCTTCTTTGACTTGTTACCAATGTCTTCATATGAGCTCAATCAAAAAGCTAGAAATCAATGGAGACAAACTAGCCCACTACATCGAATCTTGAAGTGTTTATTAAATAGCCTGAAATGTTGATGGGAAAGCCTTGGAACTACCTAGTTTACTACGGATAATCTGTGCTATTTGCTTACCTTAATGTCAAAACAGTCCTACCATAATCATCACGTTCTTCTTCCGACATCTATTGCAGAAACCTGTAACAAAATCATTAAAGATAATAGGCGCAGCTTAGTTTGATTAAAATCAAACAGCCTTAAATGCACATCCGTACTGCTGTGCTCCTCCTGAATTTCAAATGACCTTTTACACTCATTTTCCAGCAACTACCATTTAATGCAGGCAGTTGAGAGTTGTCATCATCCCACATCTTCGATCGTTACGAACGCTTAGCTTTTCTTCCTTCCTTTATTTATGTCCTAAAACCCAAACTCATACCTGCCCAGAAAAATCCTCTAACCATTTATGTCCCCACGACAACACATTCTCAGAGTCACAGCAACGATGGATTGGTCAGAGAAGATAGCATTCGCAGCTCTTCTAATCTTTGCAGGGGCCATTAATGGAGCTTACGGCTATGCCATGGTCAGCGGAACAGTCTTCTGCGACCAATGCAGAGATGGACAAGTCTCCCTCTTCGATTATCCACTGCAAGGTACGCAACGTAGCTGAGAATCGTCGTCGACTGATTAGAAGCTGTAATAAAATATATCTCATCACGGCAGGAATTAAGGTGGCTATGGCCTGCCGAGGAAGCGACGGTCAGTACACGACGTGGAGGGAAGAGACGACGAACTGGTTAGGGAACTACGTGATGAGGTTCGACGCACGCCCAACTTGAACGGCTGCTACGCCCAAGTCTCGGGCGGCGGCGGCGGCGGCCCGAGCGGTGGTTGTGGGTCGACGGCGGGCCCGCCGAAGTACGTAAGGCAGATGTTCGACATGTTCGATATGGAGATGTACGGCGTGGATCCGTTGGTGGCTCAGCCAGCTCAGCCCATGTCCTTTTGTCCGAGATCTAATCTCCCCAGCCCGGCGGTTCCGGCCCAGCCGCCGCCGACTCGTCGGCCTCAGTTTCCGCCGGTGCCTTTCTTTGAAGCCTCGGCTTGCTCGTCCAGGTGAGAATCGATCGGTTGAAAATCATTAGATTAGAACTAAAGTGCGATACTAAAAAGACCAATATATATTGAGTTGTTAGATTGATACAATTTTCGGATGGGACGAACAATATCTCAAAATTATTGGAAGTGTGTTATTTTTCTAACCCTCAAAGACTAATAATACAAAACTTAGTATTTTCGGCACCCTCTACTTAGAATAATAATATATTTATAATATTTAATAATAAATATATTTTTAAATATATAAAGTGAAAACTAATATGTTGGGGTGTAATTACAATAACTAAGATATTTAAAAGTAAAATGATAACTTATTAAATTAATTAAAATATAATAGATGAACTAAATTATAAATAAAATGACAGATCAATTTGTCAGTTCTTAGCCACTCTAGCCCTTTTAAATTAATAGATAGATAGCATCTTTCTACCCCGTTCCGTTTTTACTACAATCCATCGTTAAAATATATTGTTCATATTCTTATCCATTTTTTAATTCTATGACATTTTCTTTATCGCAACAAAATAATTAATATGTATGTAACATTTATCTAAAAAATAATTCATTATTTTGGAAAACTAATATATAGTTTATATATATATATATATATTGAGTCATTGGGATCTCAATTCCATACAACTACATATAATCCTTGGATACAACATATAAACATTATTAACTCAATAAAATATGGGAAAAAAACTTGTCACAATCTCCATGAAGTTGGGTTATTACTAACATGAACAATGAGTATTCTACTTTGTGTTTGACACGAAAATACAGTATGAGTTAGTAGGGCTGGGGAAAAATACCGAAATACTGAAATACCGTCCTTATCGTATCGAATCGTATCGAAAATATCGAAAATTTGGTATACCGAAGTTTTTGGTAAGGTATGATACCGTACCGAAAATTTTCGGTACGGTAATGGTATGAAAGTTTTTAAAATTAGGTATACCGATTATATCGAATACCGAAATACTAAAATTTTTAAATATTTTATATATATATATATATATAACACACCTACATATATTATATTATTTCAAAAAAATATAAAAATGAAAAATTAAGGATCTTCATAAACTTATTTAGTCCATAAATTATTAACTTATACACAACTTTCTAAGATTAGGCCCACCATATTTCACTTAGGTAACTAAAGTACGTTTAATTTTTGCCTTTTAATGTGTGTTTTTCCAGGATTTTGAAAGCGTGAAGATGCATTACTTTTTGTTAATCTTCAGTAATTTTTTAAATATAGCCGCTTCGTTCTAATTAATCTGTATATATTGTTGTATTTTGTGGTTAAGTAAAGTTTTTTGCCTTACTAAGGATACTGGCTGTAAATTATTTAAAGTTAAAAAATCTTTTTATTTTGAAAAATTTGGTATTACTAATCTATCTTATTGGGGCCTAAGGAGTTTGAATTGATTAAAAATTCCAAAACAACGAGTTAATGAGTTACGAGACATGCATGGTAAAATCCTCCGTGTGTGAATGGTATAGAAGGTATGATACGATACCATACCGAAATTTCGGTATGATACCGTATCGAAATTGAGGTATACCGAAATTTGGTATGGTATTGGTATGATTTTTTGGATACTGAAATTTTGGTACGGTATACAGTATCACAGTTTTGGTACGGTATACCGTACCGAACCACCCCTAAATAAGAGTGTTCTCCAATTCGATATATTTTTTTAGGATTTTGCCCCTTTTTGTAGGATGTGGATGAAGCCAGAGTACAGATGTTACTGGAAAGTGGTGGGCCCCGACACCAAAGTGGCGGTGGCGTTCGGCCTATTGGCGGCTCGACGTTACGGCACGGACATGACGTTATTGCAAGGTTTGACGGGGAGGAGCGATCCTTACAAGACATTGCTTAGGGAAGGAACTACTTCGCTTCTAAACTCTTACAACAGCATTCAGTTCAGTTACCATCCCTTGGAGGTCGTCGAGCGCGTGAACGCCGCCCTGCTGGGATCCAAGAGACAGCTCTTGCACACTGCTCTGAGGTTCATGAGGGCTAATAACGGCGTTGGTGCGACAAATGCCACTTGTGCTTTCACTACGTGCAAGTGATCTATTTACTATGTTTGTCTTGTGATTGCTTTCTGTTCTATTCTATGCAATAATAATATAGTTATGAGATGGTTTGGTTTTCTATTTTATGCGTATACCGTTTGATGCAATACGGATTTATTATGCATGTATTCTATTTTTTGAGCATTTTAAGATCATGGTATCATTCTCACTTTGGAAAAGGGGTGTGCTAGTGGAATGAAATGGTTTGTTTTTAATTTTTTTATGCAACGAAACATTGATAGAGTAACAGTTCAAAGCAAAATTGAATCGTAATGCAGATACTTATTAAAGCAAAATCATGTCTTTTTATTGTCCGAAGAATGAAGCAGGAATTTCCCGATAAGAAATATCATAGGAAAATCATTCGCACATATACCAAACGTGTTTAGATTATAGGATAATGACCTTTTTTTTACTACATCCGTCAAACTTATTTCTTCCCATCCTTCTATTTCGGGCGTCCCACATAATTTTTCCATTTTCATTTTGATAAAAAATTATCCCACTAATTAAACTAATTACACATTAATATTTAAAAAAGTCTTCTTAATTTGCGTGTCTACTAATAACTTTTCTCTCTCCATACCCAAAAGGTGTACTATAATATTAAAATAATGTGGTTTCTTAATCTCCGTGTCCACTAACGTCAAAGAAATGGTCGGGACAGAGAAAGTAGTACTTAATGAGATTCTTTGGTCACAGGATATGTTTGCCATATTCCATATCAAAGTGGAAGAAAAATAAAATATTTGCCAATTACGAAGATGCAATAATATACTGGAAATCATAGGATTACATTCTTTTATAGTAATATCATATCCTACCTTTCCCCATTAATCATATCAGCAAATGCCCACTCTAATATACATACACGTATATAAGCAATCTCATGAAGAATAAGATAAACAGCATAGAAAGAAAGAAAGAAGAAAAAAAACCAAAAGATGACGAAGAACGCTGCTTTCCTAATGATCTTGGCTCTCAGCCTCAGCACACACACAACGCAAGTCCACTCCAAATACTACTCTAAGAGCATTCCCTACAAGAAAATCCAAGAAAAGAAGACAAGCCTTCACTTCTTCCTCCACGACACACTAAGCGGAGACAAGCCCACCGCCGTCCAAATCGCCGGTCCAAACACGGCCAAGAAACCGAACAATCCGATAACTTTTGGCAACACGTTCGCCATCGACGACCCCTTGACGGAGGGCCCGGAAATCACGTCGAAGTTGGTCGGAAATGGTCGAGGGATTTACGTCTCGGCGAGCCAAGATGAGAATGCAACCTTGGTTCTGTACGTGGATCTGGGATTTACGAGCGGTAGGTTCAAAGTGAGCTCCTTGAGCGTGTTTTCGAGGAATCCCATCACCGAGAACCACCGCGAGATGGCGGTGGTCGGCGGTCGAGGGCTGTTCAGGATGGCGAGGGGTACGGTGTTTGTCAAGACCTATTCTTTGAATCTCACCAATGGCGACGCCGTTCTTGAATACAACGTCGAGGTTGTTCATCCCTGAATGGGTTATTATTATTTGTGTTTTTCTGCGTCATATATATCTCTTGTGATGAAATAATGAAGTTAAAATGATCGATTTTGATCTGTCTCGATAAATTAATTTTGAACAAATCCTACCGAGAGAATAGGATCAATTAGAAATCAGGCCCTATTAAGGGTTTGATTTCGAATTCAGGCCCCATTTGGCAATTTTTTAGGTTAAAGGACCTATTTTGTGTTTGTAAAAAGTGGTATGAAAGATATATGAAACTGATATAGAATGATCGTTTTGTGTTACAAACATTCAACATACTGGTATGACAGAGCAATAAAGTGGTACTGCAGAAAATACACTGGTATCAGATGATTATAAACTGGTACCGAATTATGATTTTGTGGTATAGAATTTCAACATACTGGTATGTAAGAGCAATAAAGTGGTACTGCATAAAATGGGTCTTTAAAACTAAATTTTTTCCCCAACGCCCACAGAAGAGCAAATCGGAGCTCGTACCAGTTCTTACGAGTTACGTAACTCGTATAATATAAGTACGAATTGCTGTATTTTATTAATGGTTTTTGTTTTACGCTTATTCCTAAATTCTTTCTTGAGGGAAATAACCCATTTCACTTTCGGAGAAGTGGGTTCGGGTCAACGTTTGTTAACCATAAGACATTTGTTTTTGGTAGTTTTTGGGGTTAGTCACCTTCTCGTGGGATGAGCGAGGGGCAACGGTGAGCTATGATCCCCCGCTGCCAAACCACCTCAATGAAATGGGGTCGTTGAAAGGAAAAATCGAACACTAGTGGAAGCAGCTCTTACAATGCTGAGCGTTCCGTCGCAAAACTTATGAATTCTGTCTTCAGCATCATCCTGTTCTTCTTGGCAATTGGGTTGTTGTAGGTGATGCCGATGACAGAGCTGATATGCACGTGATTGCTTGGAAGCCTTTGGAGGGTCTGAATCCTAAATTTTTCCCGGAGAGAATATTGACCTCAATGGACTTACGCAGATATTTAGCGGAAAAAAAGGATTTGGGAGTAGTTATATCTCTGTCTGACAACGTTTTCAAAACAATGAACTAATTTCATTACAATATTTAGTGGTTGAACCACTCCCTAATGCAGCAGGTCATCCTCTTCATATACAAAAGCTCAAAATCTTCTTCAATGAAAATCGAAGTTTTCAACGTGAAGAAAACCAAACGCATCAGAAAATGAAGAACAACAACCTTTCACTTTCCATCTTTCTTCTCTTAGCAGCATCGCACGGATGGACCACCGCTCGAGCCCAAACCAACAACGGCGGAGCCACCACCTGGGCCAGCCGTGCCACCACCGCAACGGAAGTCATAACCACCCTCCAATTCTACTTCCCGACAAGCTCAGCAGCCCAAACCCCACCGCGATACAAATCGCCCAGCCGCTGCAGACGGGCGGCGCCACCACCTCTTCGTCGTCGACGCTGTTCGGAAACTTAATGATGATCGACGACGCGCTCACCGTGGGCCCAGATCCGAGCTCTAGGGTCGTGGGCCACGCCAGAGGGATGTACGGCTCCGCCGGGCAGAGCGACATTTGCTTGATAATGGCTCTTAGCTATGGCTTCACGGAGGGGATTTACAACGGCAGCTCCTTCAGCATGCTCAGCGTGAACCCGGTTACTTACCCGGTTCGTGAGATGGCCGTCGTCGGTGGGACCGGTTTATTTCGGATGGGTCGGGGATATGCTATTGCCGAGACGGTTCGGGTCGACCCAAGCGGCGACGCAGTGGTCAAGTACAACGTCACTATCTCTACGTACATATGAAATTATCAAATTTAAATCATTTTCTCTGCCTCTCTGTCATATTATATTTTATATAATTTGTTATTTGTGTGAGTCAACAGCGTTGTTGTGAGTAGTTTAGTTTATCGATTATTGGTCATATATTATCAGCCTACAGATATTTTCTAATGTATATTACATCATCATATACAATATATATATATATATATATATATTTACATGCATATTCCTTATTGCAGCCAAAGCCAGCTTTCATCATTTTCTGGTAAGAAATGGTCTTTGATAAAAATTATGTGCCTGCATCTGCATGCCCATTTCAAATTGATACATATGTACGTGATAACAACATTCCCATTCATCATAATTCCCAAACTTCTATCTATAAAAAGGACCCTATATTCCAAATACTGATCACAATACAACATATAAAATTATTACACAATGAAGAAGCTACATTGCATGATAGCTCTTACAATATTCCTTGTAATAACGCTATCGTCGCACTCCATTTACGCCCGCCCTCGGCCTCGCCTAAAGGAGAGAGTAACCGAGCTTCAGTCTACGTCCAAGACGTATTATCGGGACCCACTCCGTCGAGCGTAAAGGTGGCAAACGCAAATTCCACGTTCGCCTCGCGTACGTTGTTCGGGCTCGTGGCTGTTTAGACGACCCTGTAAGAATTGGGCCCACCAAAGATTCGGAGATCATCGGGCGGGCCCAGGGTATTTTCGTCTTTTCGTCCCTCGAGGAACAAGTCCTTCACATGTCGTTCGATTTAGTGTTCACGGGCGGGGAATATAACGGTAGTGTGTTGAACGTAGTGGGTCGAAACCCTTACCTTCACGAACGCCGCGAGCTGGCGATTGCGGGCGGGTCGGGCGCTTTTCGGTTGGCCCGCGGGTTTATAGGCGTGAGGACTGTGTCGATGGATAGCTCCACGGGCGACGCGTTTTTTCAATACAATATCACGGTTCTTCATTATGATTGATTAATTTTGATTAATTTGGAGTAAGCATGCAATTAATTAATTCTGGTGATTGATTACTTTTTTGTTATACGTCATCCTTCATCTTAACTTTCGCTGATTGTATGTGTGGTTCTATTATTTTTATTTGTTGATTGGCGACGGATTATTTATATGACTATGTATTTGTGTAGAGTCTTTGATGTGTAATTGTTATTGTTTGTTGGTGTAATAGTAAAAAGCGAAAAATATGTTCTATGAAGGCTCAAAGTTCTACTGTGAAAAAAAAAAAGAACAAGCCAAGAATAACACTTTTTTTTTCTGAGACAAAGATTGGAACTTGATTATATGTTGACCACAAAAACCTCATTGAGTTGAGACACGAAGAGTGAATACGACAACATGCGATCATAATTTGCTCATCTGACATAATAAAATTGTTGGTTTTTCTCTTCCGACTATATTTTATTATATAATAAACTCATTGTGGGTCAAGAATCAACGATGACTTTGCAAGTAAAGATCGAAGAATTAATTATTATAAACGAGTCCAAGAAATCTGCAGATGGAGTATTGACCCACGCCACGTTGAGTTCAGATCTGTGCCTCAATCTTTATATAATACATAGCTGTCCCATCGCTAAATCAATGTTTTCACATACTCATCAAGAGAAGAAGATGAAGAAGCCATACTTATCCATGCTCTCTCTCTCAAGCTCGATATTGTTCTCTCTCCTTATTGCAACCTCTGCAACACGAAAAGGGCCCAAAGCAGTCGAAACTTGGTTCAAGAAACTACCCAATGCAAAGGAGAAGACAACCCATCTCAGATTCTACTTCCACGACGTCGTCAGCGGTAAGAACCCAACTTCAGTCGCCGTAGCTCAGGCGAACTCGACGTTCAAGTCCCCATCTTTATTCGGGCTGGTGAGCATCATAGACAACCGCTAACGGTCGGGTCGGGGCCCAGATCCGAGATCCTCGGACGCGCTCAAGGGATAACGGGCTACGCGTCGTCGGCGGAGGAGCCTTGCCTTCTCATGACTGTTAATTTCGTCTTCACGGCGGCGAATACAACGGAAGCTCGCTGAGCATCGTGGGCTACAATCCGATCACTCAAGTTTACCGCGAGATGCCCATCCTCGGCGGGTCGGGCGTTTTCCGGTTGGCGCGTGGGATTGCGACGGCGGAGACGGCGAGGTTCGACGCTCGGTCGGGGAATGCGGTTGTCGAGTATAACCTCATGGTGCTCCATTATTGATAGTCAAAAGTATATCTTCACCTTTTTTTACTGTTTTTTGTTTTTTTTCTTTTCTTGAGCCGTGGCCTTTGCCTTTAATGACGTAATAAAAGGGGATTAGTGGGAGAAGACGTGTGAAAAGGCGAATGTTCGAACGTCTAATATATAATGGTAGTGATTCTTCCATATGTTTGCGGCATATTATTCACGTAACCACGTCAAAATTTAACGTAAATAGGACAGTCAATTATTGAAATTTGAAAGCGATCGCACGAGGTAGGCAGGTTGTAGTGGTAGTAGGTTAAGCATCGAAATCGAATGATGCTTTTATATAGTGTAATATCCCCAGAAATTTTAATCCACGTTGAATTTGAAACACATCTATATCTGCTCCAAATCTTAGGGTCCATTTACTTTATGTCCCCGTTGACTTATAGTTTCATCCTAAAACCACTTTTTTACTGGTGGGCAGTGTAAGTAGAACATTTTTTTATTTTGGGTACTATATTTTCCAGTTACAAAACTAGGTCACTAAGTATGTATAGTAACAAAATTGATCACTAGGTACAAAACCAAGTCACTAAGTATGTATATAGTTACAAATTTGGATTAATAAGTATGTAATATACAGTGGCGGAGGCACGGTTGGGCCAGTGGGGTGCATGGAGCCCACTGGATTTTTTTTCCTTCTATATATTCTCAATAAAAATATTATAATATCTAAATAATGCATATGTTTTACTTGAAACGGACACCACTAGAGTATCTTATTTATACTATAAGGGAAGATAAAAAATCCTATATATACAATAAAATGTTATGTTTCGTCTAAATTCTCCACGTGTCCATTCCTTTTATTTTTTAAAATCCATATATCGATTCTTTCACCTTCATTATTAGAAGAAAACTATTGTATTGTATACACTTGAATGGACCCCACCCAACAATCTTCCTAGCTTGGCCACTGAGTATATAATAAGAAAAAAGAGGTCAGTGACCCAATTTTATTACTATACATATTAGTGACCTTATTTTGTAACTGGCGTGACCCAAAATCGAAAATTGGCGTGACCAAATTTTTTCGTTTATTAGTTACGTAATGCGTTACTGAGACAAATACCTAATCGGGCCGGGCCTGACACATGCTTCGAAATATCCATTTGAAATCTTCGGCCCATTTGATTGGAGAATCTTTATTTAGTTGAAGATGCTCTCGGCCCTTTGACCCAAAGTGCAGTGCAATGCAACTCCAATAGATTAAAACCATTATTAATATTTATGTAAGTACGTGTTTGCCATGATTTTGCTCATGGTAGAAGAGATATAAATCTTACATCAATTCGAACTATCGCAATTAAGTAATATATCATATCGTCGACATTTGCAAATAGATTGCTTTCACGCACAGACAAACTCATGTCAACCAGGTTAACTTAAACTAAAGTTTCACTTGTTAAAAGCAATCTAATTAACGTATACGGATATCTCCGTTGACTTCAAACATTGTCCTAAAAATGAAGGCACGCCCGGCGAACGTTTTCTTTCTAGATCCCACTTACAAATTTATAATACAGCACATGACGATTAGGCCAATATAAAACCCTAATTTCCACGTTCTCAGGTTGCTTCTTGTTAGCTACATATATCTGATTTCAAGACTATAAATAACATCAACAGGGGGCCCAATTCTTAAGCTATAAGCATAATTTAGTACAAGCAACACCCACGTTATATCTACCTATTATATAGGCCCAATTTAAATGATGCCACTAACTTTAGCCGTTTTCGTTTTTTGAATCACTATGTTTTATAATTGCAAACTTAGCTCACTGAGTAACGTGCCTGTTTTTTTAGGTCATCGGCGATTTTTTCTGGCGAAACTCGCCGGAAATTCGACGTGGCCGATGACACGTCAACAATCACGGCGGCCACGTCGGATTTCAGGCAATTTTCGCCGGAGTGACAAAATAAATCATTTACATTACTTAGTGACCTAATTTGCAATTATGAAACTTAATGACCAAAAGACACGAGACTCATAGTTAGTGATCTAATTTAGTAACTTGGCCTATTATATATCCAAGCAATTCATTCCGAGGACAAGGGTTTTGACTCTATAAAAACCCTAATGTTAACGATGCCATCACCTCGACACATACCCTTTAACAAGCATACAAAACAACCAACACAAAACAATGGCAAGCAACAAACACTACAAAAACTTTGTCCTCATTTTTGCTCTTCTCTTCTTCCTCCAAGTCATGACGATGGCAGAGCGATTTCGACCTCGAAAGAATTCGTAAAAACGAGCACAAAGTAACCGAGCTACAACTCTATGTTCAAGACATCCTAAGCACGGAGCCTCGTACCACAATTCCCGTGGCATTTGCCCGAACGACCTCATCCTCGCCCACGCTATTTGGGCTCATTGGAGTCCTCGACGACCCAGTTAGGACCGAGCCCAGCCCAGATGGGGAGATAGTGGGCCAACTCCAAGGGATTATAGCCTATACTTCTTTGGAGGAGATTAGCCTTCACATGACAATGGCCCTCGTTTTACGGGCGGTGAATACAATGGAAGCTCTTTGACATTGGTTGGTCATAACCCTTATCTGCATCAGTTTAGGACACTGCCTATCGTTGGTGGAACCGGCGATTTCCTCTTGGCTCGCGGGTATTGTGAGTATAAGGACTTTTTCGTCAAATGCTACGACTGGCGATGCTTTCTTCGAGTACAATATTACTGTGTTGCATTTTTAGTGAGGTGTAAGGAATGTTTGTGTTCTCATGTTGTCTTTTGCTGCTGCTTTGCTCGTTCCTTTCCTTTGTTGTTGTATGTAATGCAATAATAATATGAACGTTGTTCTGTTCTTTGTGTATGCTTTGTTGACGGTTAAAAACGGTTGAGGCGTAATTGGGCTGATTTTAATGGGCTTATGGGCCATTTGGACTGAATTTAGGAGCCCCAATTACTGCAATAAAATTGCGCTAATATGAATGTAGTAAAGCCCTTTAACAAAGGTCGATCTTGCGGTGACGTTGAAGTGGAAGAGATACGGCGAGTCTCACGACGAACGGCGAAGATCTCGGCGGCGATGCTCGCCTCGGCTCACATGTTGACCTTCTTGCTGATATGAAACCCGATAAACTCGCTTATATCCCTGCGTTGTCAAGAGCATAATCAATCTCACGTCACGAGGCCAGCTTCGCGAAGCTGTTGACCTTTTGCCAATCTTAGCTCGCAAAGGTATCGTTTTGAGCTTTAAGACCACCGCGTATCTCCTTAAACGATGCGGCGATGCGAATCGATCAGGGAAGGGAATGGGTTCACATCATATGCAGGTCACGGGTCTGAAACATCCGGCACTTTCTTGTCGACCATTTGATAAGTATGTACGCCAAGTGTGGAGATCACGTGAAGGCCCGGGAGATGTTCGACAAAATGCGTGCGCGGAACTTGTATTCTTGGAACAACATGCTGTCTGGGTACGCCAATTTGGGTATGGTAAGAGCTGCCAAGAGGTTGTTCGATAAAATGCCCGAGAGGATTTTGTGAGTTGGAAGCGATGGTGATGGCTTACTTGAATAGTGCGGTCTTCCATGAAGCTCTGAAGCTTTATAAAGAGCTGAGAAGGTCGGGAATCGGGTATAACGAATTTTTGTTTAGTTTCGGTGGGGTGTGACGGTTTGCGTTACGTTGAGGGAGCTTAATCTTGCTGGCAGTTACACTGTCAAGTCTAGTAGTCGGCTTTCTATCAAACGTGGTACTTGCTAGTTCTGTTTTGGATGCATATGCGAAATGTGGCGAGTTAGGTGACGCTATGGAGGTTGTTTACGGAGATGAATGAGAGGGATGTTCTTGCTTGGACCACTCTAGTTTCGGGCTTTGCTCAAGCGGGCGATGTAATCTCCGCTCAGGAAATCTTTGATGCCATGCCTAAGAGAATTCTGTCTCTTGGAACGCTCTGATTGCATGTTATGCCCGAAACAGAATGGAACATCGTTCGCTTAAGTTATTTGCAGACATGATCAGGCAAAATGTAGAGCCTGACCAGGTTTCATTAGTAGCTGCCTAGATGCTTGCACAGCCCAATATTTCTCGGCTGTGGTATGCAATCCACTCACGTATGACAACTGCTGGTATTAGGCCTAACGTAGTAATCACAAGCTCCCCCTCGACATGTACTCAAACTGTGGAAGCATAGAATTCGCCAAGCGAGTCTTCGTCACTTCAAGAAACAAGCAGCATCATGTAATGCTGTGGAATACTATGATGTCTGCATTAGCAAAACATGGCTTTGGGAAACTGGCAGTGAAGATG